>VWZU01016438.1:1734709-1747681 GCA_013397095.1 Sterrhoptilus dennistouni | reverse complement strand
CAGTCTGCGCGGGGGGGGGGGGGGTAGAACCCCCTATATTTAACAACCTAAGATAGTCTTGCTATACAGTAGTGGTAGACAATAGTTATAAGAGTGGTGTTACAAGAACGTTTCCAGGCCCCCACTTCACCTTCCACCCCCAACCCCTGGGAAAAAAAAAAAAAAAAAAATTTAAAAAGTGCATTTTTAGGAAAAGAGAATTGCTCGGGGAAAACAGCATTGTGCTGCATGGAGAAAAAAAGAAATCTAGTCTCACAATAGCTAACCAGTGGGTGTTCATCGTAAGCATACAGTCCTGGTCAAGTGACAGGAACCTTGGTGGGAAAGTGTTTTTGGCCTCATGCACATTTAACTATGGCTTGAGAAAAGTGTATCCTTTGTTTCATTACAGAACTTCAAGCGTGTCATGCTGAGAACTACTGCTGATCCTGAGATTTCAGCAAGTGGACTTTCAAACATTGCTTTGTGCCTCTTTGAGAAACAAACAAAACAAAGCCAAAACTCAGAGGAAATTTAAGACAAAATTTAAGACAGACATTTAACTGTCTTGTGGTTTCTTCTTCCCTCTACCCCAAGGGTAGGGGAAATATATAAATAACAAAAGTAATTGGAGCATTTGTAATTAAATTTGGTGTTTGAAAAATGATTTGCTTATCTCATTGAGGCAATTATTGTTACCCTTCATGTCTTTGCTCAAAGCAATAAACATTAAAAGATAAAACAAGCATATCCTTCCATAAAGTTACATGACATAAGGAAAGTATAATCCACTATCAAATAAGCATCAGCAGTGGGAAGCAGGAATTATAGTTGAGGCAGGAACAACTTAATGGAGCTTGACTATTCTAAACACATCAATGGTGCTTATGCGTGGATGGCCATGTGCAGCATGACCACTGATAGTTGCAGTGTCATTAAAGGCCAGGTTAGCTCAAAAAAATCTCATTGATTTGTCCATAAATTCAATTCCATATCCTTTATTGCATACATCCATTTGCCTCGTTTCTCACTTGACAGTGCTTCAGCTTTAAAGTGCTCCCGTTGTTGTTTTTTTCAGACTCCCTTTCAGTCTCCAGCAATGATGCCAGTCCTCCCGCTTCGGTGACGTCCCTTCAGCCCCACATGATCGGTGCTCAAAGCTCCCCGGGCCCCAAGCGCCCTGGCAACACCCTGAGGAAATGGCTCACCAGTCCTGTGAGGCGCCTTAGCAGTGGGAAAGCAGATGGGCACGTCAAAAAACTGGCCCACAAGCATAAGAAGAGCAGAGAGGTCCGTAAAAGTGCCGACGCAGGCTCTCAGAAGGACTCCGACGACAGCGCGGCGACCCCACAAGATGAAACTGTTGAAGAGGTGAGTGCTCAAGGCAGCTTCCCAAGGCTTGTTTTTCGAGGAACCAAATGTTGCCAGGTGAAGGTTGTCTTCTCAGCTGACTGTCGAGCAGTGGAGCAGAGTGTTACGTGCCCTGTGCTCATCCTTCACTGCTGTGCTTTGCACAAGTTCTGTGCCAGGGACAGTCTGTGCCCTCTTAAGGTCAGGGAAGCACCTGTAATTTAAAAAGAGAAACAGGAGAATAAAAGGTTGTCCTTTGGCTTTACTCTCTTACACTAATTAGGAAAGTGACTTTGAGTAAAGGTGCTTCAAGGTCTGGGAATAATCAGGTTATTTTGTGTTTGCTTTGCTCTTCTTGTTGATGGATCAGGGAAAGTGTAGGCAGAGCTGCTTAACTGCTTAAAGCTCTAATTGCACCTTGCATAAGAGTCAGAGCACAGAAAAATTACTGGTTCTTCAGTGCAGGCCCCGTACCACTAGTCAAATAATATGCATGGCAGTTTTCATTGGAGAGAAGGAAGAAACTGAACTGTGCCAAATTTTACCATCAAGGACATCTACTGAGGGCTTCCCTTCTTCCCACAAACATACGCCTCTCCTTCAAAGCCTGGATCTCATGTATGAACAAAGCTGGCCTCCAGTTAGGTATAGACAAGAGCCAAATTCTCTGTTACAAACCTGTGGTTCAGGCTGAAATGAATGTCATGTTACTGCTTCCAAGGGCACAGCTGGGTGCATGTTATTCCCTTTTATTAGATTGACTCTGACTGTTGGGTTTGGTATTTACCATACAGAAAAGCAGTCTCAGTTGCCAAATTTTTTATTTATTGCAGCTTTTTTTTTTTTCTTCCTCCCAACATATTTTTCTACACACTTGGAACACTGGTCAAGTTCCACAGTAAGTGCAGGAAAGGAAAGACTAAACACTTGGCAGAATGATGAATTGAGAGATGTTGGTTAGGAATGAATATTGGCCTCTGACCTTGAATGTCAGGCTGTAGAAAGAGACCCTCTGTGCTGCAGTTGTAATATTGTTTTGGCAGTATCTGTTATTCTGCAGTTCTGTGAGTGAAGGGAAAAATTTAAGGCCGTGCCTCAAAGTCAGGAAAAAAAATAACCATCTATGCTGTCTTCCTGTAAAGGTAGATAAATTATCCTGTGAGATCAGTACATTAAACTTTGAGTACTTGAAATCAGAGTTCCTTGTGGGAGACTGAAAGGATAATTGATTAAAATACTGCATGTTGTAATAGGAGTTTTTTATATCCTCTACAAGTCTTGCTGTGATACAGAGCAAGATACATATTTCAGATACAGATTTCTCTATACAGAACTGAACTTGGAAAGCAAGCTTGGCTTGGATAGCACTTCCCTGTAGTAAATTTCAGCTGTATGTCTTTTTCTTAGTATTTGAATTATTTTGCTTTTACCAGACATTGAAAACTGTCTTTGGCATCTGCATTTTCCCCCTCCTCCATTTGTAGGAGCATCTTGACTTGTTGGGAGAGGGCTGAAACTACAGAATAGCCTTAAAACGAGCATGTGATAGCAAGCTTCATGCTGTTGAGATAACAGAGCTTGAACATCTTGCTGTTATTCACAGAGGGGTCGGAACGAGGGGCTGAGCAGTGGCACTCTCTCCAAGTCATCCTCGTCAGGCATGCAGAGCTGCGGAGAGGAGGAAGGCGAAGAGGGAGCAGATGCTGTGCCGCTTCCTCCTCCCATGGCAATTCAGCAGCACAGTCTTCTCCAGCCCGACTCCCAGGATGACAAGGTAGGAGCAGGGCGTGGGGGAGGCTCCACAGGATGAGATAACGTCTGTAGTTTTTTCTTGTTCTTCCAAAGGTCTTGAAAATGTGCATAATACAGCTCCATGGTAGACAGAAGTAATCACTTTTGCCCTCTATGAAAAGAGCACGAATTAAATCCTTCTCTGTTTCAAAAGCACAAGTGTAGCAATCTTTCTGCTAGCACTTTAAATGTGGAAATGGGCTGCTTTGTGTGCTCACAGGATGATTTATATCACTTTGGCTGATGCCATATTTCATGATTAGAGTCTAATTGTTTTATAATCATACCTTTTGTTATTCTTGGGTTTTTTGGGGGTGGGGGGGATGCCTTAAAGAAAGGAATTACCAAATAAGGGTAATAATTGTCGTGGTTTAACTCCAGCCAGCAGCTAAGCCCAACACAGTCACTGTTCCACTGTTCTATGAGAATCAGAAGGGAAAGAGTGAAAAAACTCTTGGATTGAAATAAAAACAGTTTAATAGGTAAAGCAAAAGCCATGCACACAAGCAAGGTGAAACAAGGAGTTCATTCACTACGTCCCATGGACAGACAGGTGTTCAGCCATCCCCAGGAGAGCAGGGCTCCATCAGGTGTAGCAATGACTTGGGAAGATAAATGCCATTGTTCCAAATGTCCCCCACTTCCTTTTTCTTCCCCACGACTTTATATGCTGAAGATGATGCCATATGGTCTGGAATATCCCTGTGGTCAGTTGGGATCAGCTGTCCCAGCTGTGTCCCCTCCCAGTTCTTTGTGCCCCGCCATTCTCATCGCTGGTGGGGTGTGGTGAGAAACAAAAAAGGCCTTGGCGCTGTGTCAGTTCTGCTCGGAAATAGCTAAAAGACCCCTGAGTTATCAACACTGTGTCCACCACAAATCCAAAACATGGCCCCATACCAGCTACTGCAAAGAAATTTAACTCTGTCCCAGCCAAAACCAGCACCTAATCCATCTGTTTTTCACAAAGGCACATTAAAATTGAAGGTAAAACTTTTGCATCAGTAATAAAACTTTGGATGTAGGTTGTAACTGCATGAAGAAAATCTTACTTGTGTATGATCTGTTTTCCTTAATTGTTATGATGTTCGTGCATTGAGAGAGTTTATTTCAATTTTGAACCTGGATCAGACATTTAAGGGGTAAGTATCAAGTCTGGAAATAGAGGGGTTTAACATGGAAATAATTATGTGTTTTGCAGCAAATATGCACATTACTGTTTTCTTGCCGTTTTGCTCCTTAAAATTTTTAACCTTTGTAATCTACAGCACTGAATATTGTTAGTGAATTTTGTGATTGCTTGCCCTCTGTTCTCAGTGGTGCAGATGTTATGAATAACTTCCGTGGATCTTATTTATTTTTCTTTCTTTTTCTTCTTTTTTTTTTTTTTCTTTTAAAAACACTCCCTTTTAGTGGGAATCTACTCATCCCCGAAGCTGTTGTTTGTAGGATCAAAATGGCTGGTTCTCATACTCTGTGTGTATTCAATTCCTACATGTTTCCTGAATTGACAGTGTAACATATGAGTTGAGAAATTAATATATTGGGAAATATTCTTGAAACAAAACAAGCAAAAATAGGCCAGTCTTCAGGGTTGAGAGAATGTTTACTTGCTAGAATAATCTCAGTTTTAGATTTAGAAATCAGATGAAAATAATGCTGGTGAAAATATATTTAAGCTCTTGTTGATGGACTGCCATATCTGCGTGTTCCTTCAGTGATAGAAAACAATTGATATGCAAATATTATAAAAAATTCTCCGCAGAAAACTGAATTTCATTATATACTTTTTTACATAACAAGAACACTTATGTGAAGGGATATGCTTGTAAGCAAGTGTCTGCTTACTTGTGTATTTCTGGTGCAAAGTCAGACACGTACCGCAGTAGAGAAAGACTCTTAAATAGCTTTCCATTTCCTGGAAATGTTATTTTCACTGCTGTTATGGTTTAAACCCAGCCAGCTACCAAGAACTACCCAGCTGCTTGCGCTACTCCCCCAGCAGTGGAATCAGGGAGAGAATGGGTTGAGCAAAAGACAGAAAATATGTGGATTGAGATTAAACAAAAACCATGCATACAAGCAAAGCAAACCAAGGAATTAATTCACGGTTTCCCATGGGTGGACAAGAGTTCCGCTATCTCCAGGACAGCAGGGCCCCTTCAGGTGTAACAGTGATTTGGGAAGAAAAATTCCATCACTTCAAATGTCCCCCCCCTTCCTCCTCTTTCCCTCCACTTTATGCACTGAGCATTACGTCACGTAGTCTGGAATATCCCTTTGGTCACTTTGGGTCACCTGTCCTGGCTGTGTCTTCTCCCCAGCTTCCTCACCAGTAGGGCAGAACAAAAAGGCAGAATAGGCCTTGGCTCTGTGTAAGCCCTTCTCAGCAATATCAAAAACATCTCTACATTATCAACACTTTTTTTTAGTACAAATCCAAAATGCTGCCCCATACCAGCCACTGTGATGAATATTAGCTCTACCCCAGCCAAAACCAGCACAACTTCTTGAAAGGTTAATATTCATCCATTTCAGTAAAAACATGTTGGGAGAGTTTTTAAAGTAGCTGAAACTACATTTAGAGAAGACTTCAGAGAAGTTAAAACTTGGTAAAGTTAATATTATACCATAATTTTTCAAAGCCCATAAATAGTGATTTTTCTGCAATGTGTTGTCATTATGCAATGTTTGTCCTTTGTGGTGGGAGGCAAAAGGTCCCCTCATGGGGCATCCTGGGAGGTTGTGTGTGCCTCATGGAAGTCCACACACCACCAACTTCTAGCACCTAAAGTAAATGCTTTATTGGAACACAGAAGTGAGAAGCCAGAGCAAAGTTTTATCCAGGACAAGGTAGTTGGCTCTATTGATAGTTACTGATTTATAAAAGGCTTGCAAACAAGTTCCTAGTTGTCTGTCTTCTGGGTGGAGCCCTTCTTCACATTCCTGCCATGCTGGGTGGTTTCTTGGATTGCTCAGCTACTCCAGATCCCGAGGAATGTCTCCTCCTTTCTGTGACCTCAGAGGCTTGGCATTCATCTCTGCCTCCCTGCAAGCATTTCTTCTTCTCCAGAGCTCCTGCTCAGTGCTGGGCACTCCCTATTTGCTGGGTTTTTCATTCCCAGCCTGCTGTGGGTTCCTAGCAGCATCTCATACCTGTGTGAGCTCAGTTGCTCCCTCCAGCTTTCCCTTCTTTTCTGGGAAAGGGATTTATTCTACTCCCAGAGTACATCATCAGGAAAGTTAGCAAGGAGTTTTATCTATGCAGCTCCTTCTTTTTCAGATAATATGTGATATAACCACAGGCACTGGAAATCACAGTTCTGAAGTTTTACCTCTCATTCATTCCACATACCCCAACAGAGCAATAAAAGAGACCATAACCAGAATCTGATTTCAACAGTGTGACAGTGTTTTTTAAGACTAAACTGAGGTCTGCACCCAAAGTGAAAACCCACATACAGGCACAGCTGTGGAAAACCTGGTCAACAGTCAGATGTCAGGAGCATGTAAATTGCTTTAAAGAAAGGTCAGCTTGTGGGATTGCTCAGTTTTTGGTGTGCATGCAAACATCATGTACTAGGCCATGCTGATTTGTCTAATAGGACTAAATAACACAACCATTTTCTCCCCTAAGAGCTCATCTGCACACTATATGCATTCTTTCATTCAGCAGAATCACTGTGCACGTCATGGATTTGCATTTGGTGGCAGTTTACAAGTTGTTTGCATTTAATTTTTGGATAAGCAGTATGAAAAGTTTCAAGATCAGTTGTGTTAATATGAAACTAATTATTTTTGCTTTTTGTTTTCTCTTTTTGTAAACTCTGATGCAGCATTATGTTGACTTGTGTTCTGTCTCTGCTTTGGCTCAGTTCCCGTATCTTTCCGTTTAAAGTTATCTGTATTTCCTTTGCTTACCCAGCCCCTGTTTTCCCTTCCAAATAAGGCAAATACAAGGCAAACTATCTAAAATCTGTATATTCTTTCTTTTTCTTTGTGTTTACTTATGAGGATTCTTGTTACACCCGTGCTTGATTTGAGCAGAGCCTCTTGTGTTGAGTCATTATTCGTGCCGTTCCTTTGCCTGGTTTGTTGGAAACGTTTGCAGGACAGCTTGCCCTGTGCTGCATGATGTTCACTGTGCTGTTCGTAATATGAAGTACAGTTCATATTACACCCTGTTTCCACTTTCCAGTTACTAAATGATAAATGTAATATGCAAACAACCCTGTTTGCAAATTACTGAGGCCAAATTTAATGGCCTTCTCCCAGACTCCTTTACTGTGAACACCTTTTACCTTCAGTTGTATCTATAAACTGGCATTTTATAGCTTATGAGGCCAGAGATCTTCTGTGCTCTACACATACCATTGGGAAAAATGGATGGCACAAGGAATGGTGAGCTCAATTTCCCATCTGAATCTGGGCAATATACTCCAGCTCTTTTAGAAAAGTAAATGACCCTGAGTTATTGGTATATTTTTTTTCTTGACATAATAATGCTTCCTCCTTTATTTCAAGTCTTCTTGATTTCTCTTAGTGTTCTGCAGTTGTTGCTTTGTTTAAGCAACAATAAAATGGGTTAACAAACTGTTGTCCATTGGGTCACCTCAGGCAAGTTTCATAGCTATTTGCCAGGAATTATCAGCAATTATATTTCCTCAACTTCTATTGCATGTAGGAACAGGAATTTTTATCCCAGCATTTAACTTCTATGGGGTTTACTGGAAACTTCCAACTCCAGCTGCTCAAGTTAGAAGGGATGATTTTAGTGTTATATGACACTGGCAGTACCTGTCAGGTACCTTTGTCTACAAGAGTGTCTACAGGAGTGAAGGAATTCCATTGATCCTTGATCCTGGGCTAACTCTGGGATTCTGCTTCCTTTGTGTCATTGCACAGACATCTTCTCGACTGCTGGTGCGGCCAACAAGCTCCGAGACGCCCAGTGCTGCAGAACTCGTCAGTGCGATTGAAGAGCTCGTCAAGAGTAAAATGGTGAGACTGACCAGCAGGTGCATGTGTCTAAAGAACTTGTGTCTTCAAGTCCCAACTTGCTGCTCAAAGAAAACCCACATGTTTTACGTTGACTTAGAAAATTTGCTGTCTGTTTCAAAAGTCATTTTCTGGGTTGATGTATGGGATCATTTTGTACACACTTTTTTGTAAAAGCAGTTACTGAATAGGTAAATGGCAACATAGAGGAGCAAAAAGCAATAAATAAGGAGAAAGTAGATTTTTTTACCATCTTCTAAGTATATCCTGTTAGTAAAAAGAAAATGTCCTATTAGTAGAATGAATGCAAAGACCCAGATCTTAGACTAACAGACCTTTATGAGAAGACCCTCTGAAATTACATGTATTGCACATCTTACAAGGTTAGCAATAAAGCAGGTAACCCTGATAACCCAAATTTGTAATCAAAATCCAGCTTGACCCAGTCTGGGGAAAACTTCCCTGGCTGACCCTGTTTGAGATTGGGTTATATGATCTCAAGAGGTCCCTCAGCAATTCTGGATTTCCTCAAAACCTTTAAATACAGTTTTTGGAGCATAGCCCCTGTTGGGCTCAGTAGGAAGTGCCTTTGTGAGAACTGCAAAGAATTGCAGCATGGCAGCCCCATGTTATCAGAGGTTGATATTTTCCAGGTTCATTCTAAATTGAAGCACTCTTGACTTTCAAAACTAGAAATTACATTTTCTGTCCTCTCATTCAGAGAAAATTACATTATTGCATAAAATAATTACTGTACTCTCTTGAGTATTAACTTTGCTTTTTACTTCTCTTACACCAGAAGGGTGAATACAAAGTTATCTATGGGAAAATTCAAGTCTTTGGTAAATGGAAAGTCTGATAGTCCATCTGTCTTTCAGGCTGCCTAGCAGTGGATATAACCTAATGATCCATGCATATAGCCCTTGGGGGAGATGTTCTCATTTCACAGTTTCAGCCAAGGTTCAGCTTCCCCTGGGTTTTGGGCTAGTCATATCATTATCGGTTTTTACTTTTTGTGGGGAAAGAAAAAAGATTATAGCTGTACCCCACCCCGGTGAAGTAAATGTGTCTTGCAACAAGGCTGTATCACATGCAAGGAAAATGTGATACATAGCTGTAGCTTGATCCAAGATTATGGGCTTGCATTAAAGAAATCCAATGAATACTTCATAGAAGATGTTTGTATTATTTCCTCCTCTTGCTTCTTCATCTTTTATACAAACAGAAGCCAGTGGAGTTGTGCAAAGGAGATAGTGTATCAGGAAGAGGATACAAGAACTCTTTTCTAGGATCTGAACAAGCTCAAAAACAACATTGGCAGTAGAAACCATTATTTTCTTCCCTGAGATGCTCTTTTGGCTAGTTATTAATATAACCAAAACATCTCACAGACAACACCACTTCTCTTGAGTTAAAAATGTAGCATCATAAAAACCTCCTTGTAAGATGTCCTATTTATTGTTGAAAGTAACTTGTATATGCCAGAAGTCAAATCTGACAAATATAATTTAATCCTTGGCCATGAGGACACATTTGTGTTGCTCCTGCCATAAAAGTACTTGCATCCTGAGCAAGAGAGTCTGACTTTTAGCCACTGCTGCTCAAACCAGTTCAGCTCCTTTATTCTCCTGTGAAGGGAAGACTGTCATCCCAAATATACTTCTCAAATGTCCTTCAAAGGCTCAGTTATCATGGAAGGCCATGTTGTCGCCTGGCTTCTTGGAGGCTTGTGACTTGCTTTGCCAAGATGCATTAAAGCAATTGATCTCCCATAGATTGCTATATACAGCACCTTGTAATGTGTCATGTGAATAAAGGAGAAATAAATCGCTGTTGCTGAGTGTCTTGAATACTTCCTCAGGCTCTGGAGGACCGTCCAAGTTCCTTGTTGGTAGATCAAGGTGACAGCAGCAGTCCATCCTTCAACCCTTCAGATAACTCCCTTCTATCCTCCTCGTCACCCATAGATGAGATGGAGGAAAGGAAATCCAGCTCCTTAAAAAGACGACAGTAAGAACAATTTTGTACAATTTTTCTTTTTATTTTTCTTTTTTTTTTAACAATGCTTATTTTGAACAGGCAGCAGAAGCTGTTACTCTGAAAGTGGGAGGACTTGTATTAGATGTCAAAGCATGTGGTCACATTTCTCTGTGACATTCAATCTGTGATTTTTAATTCTAGCCATATCTATGTTTGACTTCCGCTGCATGTCACTATCATTTATTTGGGAAGATGCTGATCTTTAAATGTCCAAAGGTCTATTAGGCTTGAAAAAAATGGTCATTCCTCTCATTCTATTCCAACCCATGCTTAATTTCTCTATGTAGTAGTAAACTGTTACCATGGTAGAATAAAAACATGCCTGGTTTCAAATTTTTTAAACTTGTGTCTAGAAATAACCATCCGTATAGCTAAGAGTCTCCAGACCAAAGACTTAATAGCATTTTATTTTAAACAATAGTTAAATGTTTAATTTTAATGTCATGTTTAAGAAAACATCTGACTTTAGATAAACAGAAGCAAGCCTTGTCCAGTTTCAAAGTCAAAGCAGTATCTTGCTAAGAACCAAGGTACATTAATTCTTCCATTTCAGTTCTGTCTATCAAACAAATGTTACTGCAAATGTCAAAATAGTTGTATGCCATGAATCCTCTTGAAAAATCTGTTTCATTTTTTTAATATTTGTTCACCTTTTTCTTTCCACTGTAGCTATGTCTTACAGGAATTAGTGGAGACAGAGCGAGATTATGTGCGAGATCTGGGCTATGTAGTTGAGGTATGATGTTTTTAATTCTCTTGATTTCTTCTTTTCTTTAATGTGTTACTAACCAGCTATGCAGCTTGAACCTCTCTATGTTTTTCAAAACAGAACACAGGAAGAGACTAAAAATGTGAAAGTTTACATTCAGAGTTTTCCCTCCTGTAAGCTTTTAATGTAGTAAAATACTACATCAGATTTTACTCCTTTTTCCTTTTGCTGTGTTTGCCATGTTCTTTTGAGGAGTGTAGTTCTTTGCCTTTTTTTTTTTTAATCACTGCCTCTGGCCTAATGTTGTCCTAGTAGATAGTGGGTTTATTTAGCACATCTAAATTTCTTTTAAAAAAGCATTGTACCTCAGCATACAGAGCAACTACCCAAGATCTGAAAGTCTTCCTTCCTCTCCTACCACTAGGCTTCTCTTAGACTTCCTAGCTTCCCCTGCTGTAAAATGAGATAACATCACACATCTCCCCTCAGTCTTCAGCTACCAACAAAATGCATTTGGAAGAGTAGAAAGAATGGACATGAAAGTGAAATTTAACCTAATAAAGTTTAATTCTTAAACTCAGTTTTGGAGGTAGGGAGGGAAAGAAAGATCAGCATTGTGATAGCATTTTTACAGTATTTAAAGAGTGCATTAGGAGTCTGTAATTAGATGTATTTTTGTAAATAGCAACATAATTTCTGGTGACAATGCCGAACATCAAAACATACCTAGCAAACCAAAACCAGACCTAGCTATTTAGGAATAGGACTATTGGGGGGAAAAAGGGAATAGAGTTCTATGAACGCTAAAACATTTTAAGACACTCCCAATCTAACTATATGGTAGAATTGCTCAGTAAGACAGCTGTGTGGACACCAAAAATAAGATGGGACTATGGGAAAATGTAAGAGGAACTTTATTACAGTGAGAATGCTTGCTAACAGAATTGATTTTTAATTTTTTGTGTTTGATTTGCTCATGGTGCAAGCAGTAGTCCATGGAATGCAGTCCCATGGGCAGTTTCCTCCTCAGTGCACTTTGGTGTGAGGTTAGTGCGAGTGAAATAAGAGACAGAGCAAAACAGCAAGAAGTCACTTCAGTGGCTCTGACATTTACTCAGGAACAACCCCTCTTGGCAAGGCATTGCAGCTCCTTCAGGCAGTAAGGAGAAGGGCTGTGGAAGTTTCCTTCATGCTTTGAGCCCGTTCATGCAGGCTAAATTAGACAGCAAATTCGTTTTTCTAGCACTCACCTAATTTGTGATAGTTTGTGTCTTCGCTTTATGTTATGCTGTGTTAGAAAAGAGTTTTATGGTTTGGCTTTGTGTCCCAAACAAGTTGTTGCCATTCAAAATTTTCTGGGAAAGGGGGGATTAAAAGACAACTCGGGTTTTTCTAATTATGTTCACAGTGAATTCACTTGGACTGTTGCAGGGTTATATGGCACTTATGAAGGAAGATGGCGTACCTGATGATATGAAAGGCAAAGACAAGATTGTATTTGGAAACATTCACCAGATTTATGACTGGCACAGAGAGTACGTATTGTACCTAAAAAATATTAGACTGACTTTAGGAATTATTTCCTGAGGTATTCAGATACAAGGTAAATGCAGTTGGTTGTGTGCTTAAGTTGTAGAAAATGTAACTTCAGCTTACAAATGTTGGTGTGAAGATTTGCTTTAAAGAAGGATGCATGTATATATATGTATATAGCAAGTACTTCAGCTGAAGATCTCTAGTACTGACAGAACATTGTACATTGCTTTCTTTGTAACAATACAGTCTAAAGGATTTGTTAGGTGTGGTTAGCATGGCAATATTAGCATCTCAAGCATTCAGAAGACTAGGATGGGGAAAGCTTTAAATCAATATATGTGAAATTTAATAATTTTATTAGTGAATACTAGGGTTTTTTCATCTTTGCATGAATTCAGTATGTCACTTTAAAAAGCTACATTGAAATACTACATTGTTACCATTGTCAGTTTGGACATACATTAATATCCAATGCTGCTGATAGGGGACACAAAAGTGTCTTGCCTTGCAGTAAGACCACTTTGCCTTGCAATTAGTTGTTGCTATAATGTATGCTGTCAGGAAAAAAAAAA
>VWZU01016438.1:1668956-1734690 GCA_013397095.1 Sterrhoptilus dennistouni | reverse complement strand
AAAAAAAAAAAAAAGTGTTTATTCTGTTTATGTTCAGCTTCTTTTTAGGAGAGTTGGAGAAGTGCCTTGAAGATCCAGAAAAGCTGGGATCCCTGTTTGTTAAACATGTAAGTGCAGATGTCTTGGTTGGCAAACTCTGTTGCTGCTACTGACCAACATGTTTGACTATTAAGTACAACACAGTTAAGAAAGTGCTGTACAATATTCTTCACCTGTAAGAGGTGGAAAGGTAGCTTTTAAGAGCTTATAAATAGGAGGAGTAAATGTTCCAGTCTTTTTCCCCAATACCTTCCTGTGAAGAGGGAACATGAACGTGGGCCTCATTTCTCTATTCAGTTACACTTCAGTGCAAGGGAATTGTCATTTCATATGACACTTGCCTTCTAATCCCAGATATCCATGCAATAGCATGGAATATAAGAAATAAAAATAGAAAGAAGCTCATTCTTTTTCCAGTTTGAGCATGTTCTAGTTCTGTATCCTTCCCTCTTCTGAGAATTTGTCTCTGGCAAAGTGGGAAACCTGTAGGAAGTAGTTCTCCCTGTTTCTGATTGCTATTTTACTTTCTCCTGGTATTATTTGTAATTGAGTTGTCTTTGAAAGGCACCTTTACCACTCCAGATGGAAAGGCAAGCTGTGATGCTATTACAGCATCCTCTAGCAAAACCCTATCTGCTAGAACACAATGATTCAGTTCCCATTCTTAATCTGTGTCCTGTGTCCTTTCCAATCTCCATCTTATCTTTTCATTTCTTTTTTACCATTTATCTTCACTGGCCAGTACTCTGTAAATTTCTGGGAAGCAAAGCCTCTAACAGCAAACAAGTCCTAGCAAAGTGATAGGGAAGATTTCGAAGTAGGTATGTCTGTACTTCTTAAGAGTAATCAAGAATAAATGTCAGTAATCAAGAATAAATCTTAAAGGCAGAAGTTATTTCCTCTCTATTTTCCTGTTGCTTTGGTGTTGAAAGCACATGCACAAGATAAAGAATCAGAGTTTAAAAATGCTAGAGCTTCCATTTCCAGGTTTCATCACCTACATCCCCACTCAAACTCCAGTAGGACAGCCAATACCAAATAAAAGACATGAAAGTTTTCTCCTAACTGTTCTGTACATGTAAACAGGAGGAGGTAATTATTCTAAGAAATTTCAATAATAATCAGTTTATTAAAATAGAATAAAAAATATGGTATTTCAAAGGCTCCGTTGCAGAATCACAGAATGGTTAAGGTTGGAAGGGATCACTGTGGGATCATCTTGTCAGACCTTCCATGGCTCTTGGTAAAAGAAAAACACAACTATTTTTATGCTAAACTTCATTGTGGCACTTGCTGAGCTATCATCTCTGAACACCTGTCATTCAGGGGGATTTATAGCTGTGGGAATTTTTTTTTCACTTGTGTTGCCTTTCTAAAATCATAATGACGTTCCCAAATAATTTCTGTAATTTCTGCCTATGTAACTGCTTCTTTTCCTTTAAGGGTTCTGTTTAGCTTCATACATTGGAACTGCTGTACTTCTTAAAATAATGCTCCATTTCATTCTGGCATGTGTTTTTCTTGATAATGATGTATCATTCTGTATCTTTGTTCCTCTAGGAGAGAAGGTTGCACATGTACATAGTTTACTGCCAAAACAAACCAAAGTCTGAGCACATTGTCTCAGAATACATTGATACGTTTTTTGAGGTAAGTTCATGAGAGAGAATAGGTGAGGTGAAGGATTATCAAATCTGTTGATCAGACCAGAAAAAAAAACAAACCAAAACAAAAAATGCAGCAGATATTGTTGTTAGTGTTTTAAATTACAAATTCTTGCAATTTCTGTTCTGGTTTCTCAAATCTAATACAGACTCCTAGAGATGAAAACTAAAGATTAGATATAAGATATTAATTATTCAGTAGAGTCTTCTCCTAAGTAGCCTTAGCCAAGGCATTTACCAGTGTGTTTTATATAGAATGTCAATTCTGGATAAGCAGAGATCACTGTTGAAAATAGGCTGTATACAACCTATGACTGAAAAATTACATTTCACTCTGAAGCCTTGTCATGAAAGATGCTTGCAGAAGGGAGTACCTTGGGAGCAAGGGTGATAAGGGGAAGGACTCCAGCTTTCACCAACTGAAGATTAGATTCTTTTCTGATTTTTGCCAATTTCTGGTGTGATAATACATATATATACTTGGGTTTGTTTGTTTGTTTATTTATTTATCTCCATATACTGATATGCATGCTGTGTTTCTGACTCAACGAAACAAAGGTCTTTCTAACTGAACAAACAAAAATGTTTGTTTTACAACTTTCAGGATCTAAAGCAACGCCTGGGCCACAGACTTCAGCTCACAGACTTGCTAATAAAACCTGTGCAGAGAATTATGAAATACCAGCTGTTACTAAAGGTAAACTGATGTGAGATGAATGAGTTATGTTAATGGATGTGTTATAGATGTGTTAACAGATAGATTTTCTTTTTTAATTACTGGTGATGATTTTCCCCTTTCCCTAACAGAACCCAGATTTGTAAGCAATGCCTTATGATTATTTTCTGAGCACATTCAGAGAGTTATAAAAATTGCAGTAGATGCCTTGGGCAAAATTTGTTTTTTCTTTTAACAGTTAAATACCAAATGTTTAGGCCATGGAAATGTTTAAAGTTTGTACCAGTGTCATAGGAATGGGAGGAGGAACTCCCAGCTGTTTTCAGATGCTAACATGATACAAGTTGCTGGGACTCACCACAGCTTCTCCAGCTACACCTGCAATTTTAGTATCACATAAGTGTTTACTGAAGAGCAACTCTGTGTAGCAGAGAGGTCATTGCCTTAGCATATGTTTTTGTATGAGCTAAATCCAAATGATTGTCTTCAGTCTGTCATATTCTGATAGAGGATATAAAATTCACATTTTCTAAGATTTCTTGTTGATGATTAATGAGAAAAGAAATATTGCTTGATTATTTTTTTTCTTTTTCAGGACTTCCTCAAGTATTCTAAAAAAGCTAATCTCGACACAACAGAACTAGAGGTACTTGAGACATTTTCTCTTAGTGATATGAATTCTTTTAACTCTGAACTTCTTTTGTTTTGGCAGAGTCACTTTCCTTTTCTGATCTTCCTGAGAAAGTGATTATAAACGTTTATGTCTTGAATTTCTGTTCTAAAGCAACCATATCAAACGAAGTAAAATTTTATGCTGGTAACTCATTTGGAAAATAAAGCTTTGACTTTTTATTTGTCTTGAACAGAAAGCTGTAGAGGTCATGTGTATAGTACCAAAACGGTGTAATGACATGATGAATGTTGGCCGCCTGCAAGGATTTGATGTAAGTTTGCTGGAGTTTTGCTTAGAGATTTTGTCAGGTCCTCTAGAAATTAACCATGAATATTGTGAGGAGAAATGTGTTCAGTGCTTCCTCACTCTCTGGTTAGCTGGTGCAAAAAGCAGTAAATGAAAAATCAAGTCTTAGCTCTGCCAAAGACTTTTCCCTGGGAAACGTTACCTGCTGTGTCAGGCACACTAGGGAAGCCCTTCTGCAAAATCACGAAAGGACCAGTCTTACTACAGTTTGGTTGTTGGCTAAAGGCTTGAAAAATAGTGAAATAATCAGTTATCAGCAAGGTGAGCAGACCTCACTTCACTAGTGTAGACAAAGGAGGAATCAATAAGTTCAATCAATGTACTTGAGGCAACCATAGCCCTCCTTGTTTTGCTAAGTCTGGAAGAGATGGAAATTGGCTACTGAAGCAGGATGCATCAGCCAGGCCACAGTCCCATGTTCTATTTGCAAAGCTCTTTATATTCTGTGATGCAGACATGAACTTGAATTCTGCCCCTACTCAGCAGATTTTCTACTATTATATTCTACTCACCCTGGAAGAATATATGAGTAACTGCTGGAGTTATTCAGAACAGAGAAATAAAAACCTTAGTGTTCCAAGCCTCAAAATGCAGAATGAGTTGAAAAGGGTAGAGTGGATTTTTGGGGCTTGGTCTGGTTTTTTGTTTTGTTAGGATTTTTTTCTTTTTGATGTTTGGTTTGGGGGTTTTTTTGACAAAGAGCACAAGAATATCTTGTGTATAGGAGAACTGAATATATAATGGTCAATGACAGTTGGAAGGTGGGAAATACACAAAGCTATTTGTCATGAACATGTGAGCAAAAAGGTTGACTGGGAAAAGAAAGAAAAAACTTCACTAAATGTGTTTTTTCTTGCCTCTGTGTTTAGGGTAAAATTGTAGCCCAGGGTAAGCTCCTGCTCCAGGACACATTCTTGGTTACAGACCAGGATGCGGGACTTCTGCCACGCTGCAAGGAGAGACGGGTCTTCCTGTTTGAGCAGATTGTCATTTTCAGTGAGCTGCTAGATAAAAAGAAAGGTTTCTCCATGCCTGGATTCTTGTTTAAAAACAGTATCAAGGTAACTGTTGTGTGTGAGTCTTTTGTGTGTCCTGCACAAACTCTGCTAAGGTAACAGTTTCTCATTCTGTGGGCAGTCACTAGTGACATCTAGATCTAGTGCAATCATAGAGCACAGTGAGGTGTCAGTCATTTCCTGAAATTACTTCTTAACAAATTTATTCTCACTCCGATGTTAAGTGGAGATCTTTGGATCCCAGTACTCTGATGCTTCCTGCATGAAGCATATCAAAGTAAGTGTTGTGCCACAAAGTGCTGGACAAGCATTCACCAAGTTTCGTTTTCAGCCCTGTGCTGTACGTACACCATATTGCAAAGTCATTGCAAGTAGAGATAATAACTCATTTTGTATCCTTTCTGATACCCAAATATGTAGATAACATTTGTAGGTAGTGCGACCTTCTTAGATATGTTGGCTCTTCCTCAAACAAGAAAAGTGTTTCCCCACTTCAAGCTTTTCCTGAAAAAACCTGATAATATTAGGGCTCAGCAGCCCTCATGAAGTGTTTTGGGTGGACCCTGCTTCCCCTAATTCACCTTGGTGCTCTGCCTGCCATCTGAACCAGCTGTTTATAGCTCTGGCTGAACAGCTGGGTCCAAGGCATTGCTGCATCTGCAGCTGAAGCCTTTGGTGAGGGCCAGTGGTAGAGAGAGCTCCATAGCAGGCTCAGCATTTTAACTAATCTGAAAGGAGAGTGAGGGATGGAGAACATTGAGCAATGCTGACGTGCAGGAGATTGTTCAGGCACAGTGTGTCAGGAAGCTGTACACTAATTCTTAGTTTACTGGAATTAAGTAACTTCATTTCATGGTAATATTTTACTAAAGGAACGAGTGTTTATCATTTGAAGATCTGACTCTGAACTCCTAAGAAAGAGATTTTAAAGGTATGTTTCCCATAAAATACATGTTGGTTTTTTTTTTCATGAAGGTGAGTTGCCTTTCCCTGGAGGAAAACGTGGACAGCGATCCATGTAAATTTGCACTAACATCAAGAACGGGCGATGTCACGGAGACCTTTATTTTGCATTCTGCCAGTCCGGGAGTCCGCCAGTTATGGATCCATGAAATTAACCAAATTTTGGAAAACCAGCGCAACTTTTTAAATGGTAAATTATTTTCTTTTACTGAAAGTTCAGAATTGGATGACTTTTCTCTCATCTCTTTTTTCTTGGCTTTGAAATGTTTTGCAAGTTGACTTTTTTCCTGAACTAATACAGAACAGTTGGGGGATACGTGCCACATTTCTGCTTCAGAACAGATGCTTGCATTTATTATAAGAGTGGTAGTCTGAATTTACATGGTGTTCTCTTGGTGAAATTTTCCAAATGTTTTGTAGGAGTGAATTGAGATAGGTGCCATCCGTTGAGAGCTTGTTTAAGCAACTGCAAGCCTTTAAAGGCTAAACTCAAGTGGAACGTTAAGCATCTATTCAGAATATGTTTTGCTTCTATTGTTTTGGTGGCCATTGTTGTTGCATCTTACTGTGGCAACAACATTCAGATTCTGCAGGACAAAAGTAGAAGGTGGCGTTGTCTGCTGTGACACCAGAAGGTTCTTGCTCCTGTTTTTATATCTACCTGGTATTGTCCCAACCTAGATTTTTTTAAACAGTTGTAATGAGTAACAACAGGTAGAGAATGTGGAGTCACACCTGTTTTTTCCCAACTTGGCTGCCGACTGGCAGTGTGATCCTAGAGGAAAACATTTCTTCTTAGTTTCAGATTTTTGATCTTTAATATAGGTAGATACAGCAGGTCATGAAGGTTAGATAGAGAAAAGTGACTTGAAGTCTGCGGCATCTTTCCACTGCTAAGGAAATTTATTTGAACAGCTCTCCCCTTTTTGCCAGTAGACGTGTCTGTTTTAAACTATTCCTGTTCCCTTTCCTGCCCCCTTTCCCCTGACTGCCTCCCCCTCGCCCCCGCTGCAGCCTTGACGTCCCCGATCGAGTACCAGAGGAACCACAGCGGTGGTGGAGGCGGCGGCGGGAGCAGCAGCGCTAACAGCGGCGGCCCCAGCAGCTGTACTGGCATCCCCAGCTCCAGCCGTAGCCGGCCATCCCGGATCCCCCAGCCTGTCAGACACCATTCCCCAGTCCTGGTCTCCTCTGCAGCCTCGGCCCAAGCAGAGGCAGACAAGATGTCAGGTATGTCCATTCACAATCACTCCCTGCCACACTACAACACCTCCTTAGAAACTGGCCTGAGCCAGCCAGACAGGCACCCTCCCAGTGCAGAGCCGGACGGTCCTCAGAGAGAAGCCGAACACATTCCCAAGATGAAACTTACTGAAAGTCCCAGGAAGACAGCAGGAAACATTTATGGCTCAGCTGATGGAGCCCATAAAGACTCACGTGGAATCTCAGAGGACAGTCGAACGAGAAACAGCATAGGATCACTGACGCTTGGAAAGCCAAGGCCAGGAGCCATCTCTCCAATGAACTCTCCTCTGTCCACGACTTTCCCTTCTCCTTTTGGCAAGGAAACCTTTCCACCCAGCAGCCCCCTGCAGAAGGGCTCCTTTTGGAGCTCCATCCCAGCATCCCCTGCCAGCCGCCCTGGCTCCTTCACTTTCCCTGGGGACAATGACTCCCTCCAGCGGCAGGTCCACCGCCACTCTTCACACAGCAAGGACACAGACCGCATGAGCACATGCTCCTCGACCAGCGAGCAGTCAGTTCACTCCACCCAGAGTAATGGGGTAAGAGCGGAGCACCTCTGTCCTGCGAGCTCTTCTAAAACCTTCCATGCTCCCTTTCTGTGCGTTGCCATCATTCTCCGTACTAACTTCTGGCTCTCCGGTGCTGTACTGCTCTGAAATAATCAACTGTTCCGGTATCTTCTGCGCATTAAAAGACCAACAGTGTCTACCTGTGTGTGTGTATACATGCATATGTGGCTATGTATACAGACACAAAAGCAACTGCTAACATTAGAGCCGATTTCTGCCTCTGCTGAAAACATAGATCACTAGGCTGATACCTACTAACTTGCTGTCCTTGCTTTTTTCGTCTCTAATTTGAAGGCACATAATTAGCATGCTGAAGCCAGAGCACCTTGGGGTATGCATTGTGCCAGCACTTAAATCTGACTTCAGGATTTTGGCAGATTGCCTTGGGGCATTTTTCCCTTTCACGCACAAATTTGCCACCATTGTCCTGTTGAGTTTTAACTTCTGGAGACATCTACGTTCCCTGGGCTGCTTGGGGTTTTTTTCTTAATTTATTTTTCCCCTTCTCCTTTACCCTTAGTTGTTGTACATCAAGCTCTTTTTAAATCCTGTGTTTGATCAAGGAAGCTTTCTGCAATCCACTCCAAATAGGCCAACAAAACCTAATGACAATAATCCTACTTCTACTACAACCAAAACAATTACCTGCTCCACTTGTCTTTTCTCCTTTGTAAGAAGAACTGGTTTCATGTTTCTGGAGATTCAGCCTCTTAGTGTGCACTTGGTGTGTTTTGTGCAGAAATCTGGGCTATCAACAGAATCTACGTTATCTCTAATAACGTCCATCAGGAAAGCAACAGCAATCACGGGGGCATGTGCAAATATAAAGCAAAAATGTTGATGCATTTGCCATGGATGTGGTAGGCAGGTTATGGTGCCTTTCTTTTTAAACTCACGTTTGATTTTTCTCTCACTAAGCATTGTGTTCATGAATGTTTGTTTTTCCACTCTCTCACAAAAGGTATGCAGTACCAGTTTTGCAAATCACCTAACTTGCTGGACCTTTTTTAAATGCATGCATTTCTTTATAGAACTGTTTAACACACAAAGCTTTCTAGACCTCTTAGTTCGTACACTTACTTCTATAATAGCTTCAGAAGAAAAGAAATTATGCTTTGCATGTTTTGTATTTTTATCCTGATCTTCCTTCAGCTTTTTATTTGGTTAAGCTCTGTCTTGTGTTTATCTTCAGTCTAGCAAAATGTGATGTAATGTAATGCAAAATCTGGGGTAATTTGAGTATTTTGCATTTACTGCATAGTGTGTGAATCAAGATGGTGGTACTTGCATAATACTAGTTCAGGTTGTTGCATTAAAAAAAGAGAAAGGGAAAGATGGGATGGCACTGAGTTTTCAAAACATTTGGATTTTGATACTATCTCAGCAAAGACACCATTGCTTGTTTTTATCTCACTGTAAAACATAAAGTTGGAATGCATGCCTTCTGCTTCACAGCTATATAACTCTTTTATTTGGTAATTGAGATTGACCATAAGTCCTCATTTCTAGACCAAGCGGCAGGATTTCACACCACAGTGAACAAGTTGGAGAAAATGGGTTTATTTTAATTTAACCATTTGTGTATATATATTCACATGCACATATGGCTATGGTCAATTACTTAAGGAAAAACTACATCTAAGAAGTAAAAGGTGTAAGTTTTGCTAGTTGAGGAATATGGGAGGAATTTTTTATATTTTGTTTGTAGATCCTCCTCTAATCCCATAGTTGAGGTCAGTGACGACCAGAAGTACTTTCAGCAAGAAAATATCACTGTGCAAGAATAATTGCTTCCTTGGAAGGCAAAAGGAAAGGCTATCTTTCCGTGGTGAGAATGAATTCTGGTATAAACACATTCTCAAGAACATTTGTCACTTAGTAGTTACCAGACAATTGTTTATTTAACAGATTTAACTTTCCCTGTTGAACCTAAGAAGTATTCGGAGTTTATTATGATCCTTCAAGACTTAAATGTCAGAAAGAAATGTTATGTTATAGAAAGGTCAGTCTTGCAGTTACCCAAATTCTGCTGGATGCTAAGTAACAGTATGTTCAGGAATAGTGTGTGGGGCAAGGTTTGAAGCTTAGGTTGATATTGCAACTTCCTTTCATCTTCCCTTATAAATCTTAAATGGAGGAGTCAACAAAAGCTGCTTTTTCTGAGTAGAGTTGTTTTTCATCTAGGTAGAAGAATGTAGCAAGCTGTCATCCTAATTTAAATAATGACTGAAAATGAGACCATTTCTTTGGTTCAGCTATTCCCAATTTGCCTGAATCATAGAACAGACATACTAAGACAAAAGGCCATGCGGGCCATCCTCTAAACTAGAAGAAATGAGTTCTCCCACTGGAAAGACAGCACCTGAAATTAATTTAAATATCCTTTAGTAGAGTTGAAATCCACAATGAGATCTTTCTCACTGAGGTAGCATACGCTTCATCATTCTAATACAGCAAAAAGAAGATTTGAGTCACTCAGTTGAATATAACAGTCCAGCTAGAACACAGAGTCACTGGCACTCCAAGCATCAGGGTGTTAAACATGCTATGAATTAGTAATCTGAGCCTGTTCCATTCAAAATGTCTTGGTTTCTCAGCCAGGGTCCTCAGGGAAGTACAGGCACAGAGAGATGGAGTGACTTGTCTAAGGCCTTTAGCAGATTGCAAGAGAACACAGTGTTCAGGGCTCCCAGTGCACCATGCAGTCAACTGACCCCTGCTGCATCTCCTCAATATTTGAGAAATATTTGACAGTTTGAGAAAAAAAAATGATGCTATTTCTTGGCATCCAAAACCAGCCACAATCCTGTGTGCCAAACCTTTCATTGGCTGCTAGCACATGTGTGGCACTAATGTGGTTCTGCTCTATAAGCAGCAGGAGTACCCAGGATATGGATACTCATTTCGTTCTTCAGCTCAGCTTCTACTGAGCCATAGTGAGCCCTCACTGGCACTGAGTGACCTGAAGCAGTTTGAAGTAAGAACAGAGTCGAAAGACAGGCACACGCACACCCTTCATGCCACATCATTCATAGGCCATTCACCTTTGTTTTAACTTGTTTCAAGAAAGAATTACTGAGGGAGTAGGTTGTGTAATCTGGTAATAGTTTTCACCCTTCCATTTATTAAACCTCATGTTTTAAACCTCAGTAGATGCAAATAGACAATGTAAGTCTTACTTTGAAAAAATAATAATTTCCAGTAGGATCATGGTCAAGAGAAAAGGCTTTTTGTTCTGAAAGTAATATGATTTTGAATATATGCCTTCTCATCCATAACTAGCTTTCCACAAATGCTTTCTGGTGAAATGAACAAAATCATGAACAGTAGTTGAGAGTGTATGATAAGCAGGTAACAACACTCAGCTATCTTAGTCACTAATCAATTAGAAGGGATTCTTAGAGTTTAGTGGGTCTATTTTGACCATCAAATTAATAATTTCTTATTTCAGTAATTTATTTCATCTTCTGCATTTAAAGGAATAAACCTCATCATACAGATGCAGAGATAAGTCTTTTGGTTTTGAGAGATGCTGTCAAAACCCTGTTTTCTTCTTCTGTAGTTTGTCATGTTTTGTGTGCAGAAGGCCAGTGTCTGAGATCTGACAAACAGTGCTAGGAAAGGCTACTTGTATTTTTCATTGTTGGAGTTTCCAGTGATTATGAGTTAATGACTATGATTTTGAAACTGAACATAGTAGACCGTGATAAACTGTCTTACATGCTTGTACTGTAGTTTTGATGCCTGATGAATATGCAAGGTTCAGTGTCTGAGCTTGAAAGGAAGATTGGTTGAGATTTATGAATAGTTAACTCTTAGTTAAAGGAAGTGATACTGAATAACTGTATTGGGAATAAATTTGTGCAGCAGCAGTACATGAAGATGTTCAAGTATCAGACTAATGCACAGGATAAACAGACACAGGCAGCTTTAAAAGAGAAAACATTGCTCTTTTCTTTGACTACAGTTTAAACCAACTGGATTAGGTAGGTAATGGGGCAGGCCAAGAGCAGCCTGTCTTCTTCATGACTTTTAAACTTGGTTCTCTTTTTTTTCCCCCCGCTCTCTCTGCTTCTGATTGACGCTTGCAGAGTGAAAGTAGCAGCAGTAGCAATATCTCCACCATGCTGGTGACACACGATTACACGGCAGTGAAGGAGGATGAGATAAATGTCTACCAAGGAGAGGTCGTGCAGATTCTAGCCAGCAACCAACAGAACATGTTTTTGGTGTTCAGAGCCGCCACCGATCAGTGCCCCGCAGCCGAGGGCTGGATTCCCGGCTATGTCTTGGGGCATACCAGTGCAATCATCATTGACAACCCTGATGGAACCATCAAGTGAGTGTCTGGGTGTGCATAGAAGGGAAGGAAGGAAACCTCCAGTTTAGAGAAGGCTTTAGACCTTTAAGGCCAGAAGTTGATGTGATCATGGAGAAATAAATGAACAACGAGTAGAACGAGTACTGGAGAGGTCCCTTAGCAAACATCAAAATACAAGCTAGTAAGAAAGATCCCAGAAGCACATATTCTTTACTAAAAAGCTGCAATAGCCTAATCTTCTGGGAATAGAATGACTTATCTAAGAGCAGAAATAATTTGTTTTAACCGATTTATTTAATAGAATGAGTTGCCAGTCTAGATACCTTTGCCTAGCAAAACAGGGAATGTTTGTTCAAATAAAACAAGATTTCAGAGTTCCTAGATATCTGCTTTAAGCCACAAAGCTATTGAAAATGACTTCATGCTAGGAACAACTCTCTCATATCTGCAATGGAAAAAAGTGTATCAAAGTTTGAATTTTGTGTAAAGCTTTTGTAAGGCTGAATTTGGTATGGGTTTTATACTGGTTGTTGCTCAGTTTGATTGACAGTTTGTATTTGCTTGAATGGTAAACTTTCTATATGACATGATTTCAAGGAATACTGAACTTCAGACTACATTACTAGCTTGTTCACAGTTCTAGCCAAGCGTGGCATACCTTATGGAATACTTAACGTATTTCTTTTTACTGTACTGCAATACATAGAAATAATATTTTGACATACTTTTCCAATGCCACATGGAACTAGATAGTATAGGACATAACAGGGAGTTGAAAAGAATTGATCAGTTTTGTGTTCTGTGTTCAGGAAGTCAACGTCTTGGCACACAGCACTCCGATTAAGGAAGAAATCTGAGAAAAAAGATAAAGACGGCAAAAGGGAAGGCAAGCTAGAAAATGGTTATCGCAAATCCCGAGAAGGACTTGCCAACAAGGTTTCTGTAAAAGTAAGTGTCCAAAGATGTAGTTTCCAAAAGAAGGCGGGTTGGGATTTCTTTAGAAGTAGCTTCTGTCAGACCTTCACAGGAAGGAATCAAAGGCAGCAGTGACTTTAGTGGACAGGTTTTGCCAGATTTGAAAACAGGAAGTTATAACCTTTGAACCTGAAAGCATCATACAAAACAAAAGATACTGCTAAAAAAATAGTGGTGCAGAAATTGTGGTATTCAGATGTTTCTTGGGTTTTGTGGGCACAGCTAACTTTGATCCATCTCTGTGCTTGGTTTTCTACCATTCTTTAAGTTATTATAAGATTATCAGGACATTAATTCTTTAATTTCTCCTTTTCAGCTTCTCAACCCAAATTACATTTATGATGGTAAGTTGCTTTAATTTTTAAAAGTTTCAATCAATAAATTTGATTAAAACATTATTTGCTTGATATGAATTATGTCAGGACCTGACTGCTTTCTACAAAAATATTTATAGGCTCTTTTTAGATAAGGTAGAATGAAATATTTCTTTTTTAAGATGCAAGAAACACTTTTATTGTTCACAAATCCAAAACAACATAAAACACAAGGACCATATGATGTGTTCTATGTGGAAATGAGGCCTTGCTGAATTTGCAAAGTAACAAGGCCAGGAGTTGGAGCTGCTTTATTTTTGATCTTGCACCCTACGAATGCTCCAGTGCAGAGGCAGATCAGGACGAAGATACTGGCTCATTGGGGTTAGAGTCAAACTGGGGTTTTAGCTTTATAGACAAACTTTCTGAGTTTCATTTGTGAAAAAGGGAAAGCACTGTGGTACTTCAGTAGATGAAGTGTTCTGTGTTCTCTTTTGCAAACTTGGCTGGATATAAAGATAGCCTAGCTGAGCATATCCTTAAATACTTTTCAGTGTAGACTTTCATCACTTACCATAAACTGCGTGTTTGGTTCACCATGGTAGGCTTCAGGGTTATCTGTGGCACTGCAGTAGTGTTGTGTCCAAGTTCATGCAAAGAAAAATTCAGTAGCTTTGTAGACCCCCAGCAAGGGGCATAACCAAGGGCAGGGGATATATACACCTTGGGAATCTAAAGTACTACTACATCTCATAGAAAACAGTGCAAGGAATAGAAATTAAGTGTATTTGCTTCAGTTTACCTAATGCCATTCATTCTCTTTTTCCAGTTCCCCCAGAGTTTATAATCCCATTGGGTGAGGTAACATGTGAGACAGGAGAGACCATCGTGCTTAGGTGTAAAGTCTGTGGTCGCCCCAAGGCCTCAGTTACTTGGAAAGGTCCTGATCATAATACACTGAGCAATGACGGTCATCACAGCATTTCTTACAGGTAATTTGTGTCATGTTCATCAGGAACTGCTGAAACTGGTACATTTCTAATTTGCACCCCTGGGGCAGGACAGCGTTTGGCTTTGAGGAATGAGGATTGCTCTCAGACAGAAATACATCACCACTGAGATTTTCCAGAAATGTTCTGTAAATTCTGTATGTGGCTAGGGTAACAAAATGTTATAATCATTGATTTTTAAAAACAAAATAAAATTAATCTGCTCTTTCTGGTTAGCTATTGCAGAAGCCATTGTGGTTCTGTCACACTGACCTGGTCCTTGAAACAGAACAGTGTGTTGTGACTTGCCAGTACTGTGGCAGATCCTGCCAGTCCCTTATTTCCATTAGTGGCTTTCAGATCACACTACAGTGTTTTGCAAAGAAGTCTCTGCTTCCTACTGATGTGACAGCATCACTCTTCAGAGTCTTTCTGCTCTGGTATTACCTAGCTTAATGCTGTCACTGCCCTGGAGCAGAGAGTAAACTTAAATCCTTTCTAGTTTCCTTCCATCTTCATTCTCCCAGATTCTAAGGTCTCCAGAGTTATGATTAAGTGTGCCTTTTGTGTTGAAAGGCAAGGCCTCTCTTACAAGGGGTGAATGCTCTGAAAGCACAAGTGATTGATCAGCTTACACTTCCTGGGAGTCACGGATGGAAACGAACCTTTCAGAAAGAACAAGGATGGATATTTGTCTCAATATGCCTTCCAAAGACTTGAAGTAGGTAAAGGAAGCAGGAAGAAACTGGGGAAGCATTTGATTGTTTCAACAGTAGAGCCTAGACATGGTGAGACAGAGTGTCAGTCAGGGTGTTTTTCTAGTAATCTGTAGGACTTCCCAAGATACTGGATGGACACAAAGTGCTCAGGTTCTGTTGGACACTTCTGATATGGTAGGGCAGGGTTAGTAATGTTCATCCAGAGAGAGACAAGGGCTGAAGAATGAGAACCTGACTCTGTCTGATTTTCCTAGCTTAAGGTCTGTGAAGTTACTGTAAAGTTAACAGCTGCCGTTGTGTTTCGCAGTGACCTGGGAGAGGCATCGCTGAAAATCGTTGGCGTCACTGCGGAAGACGATGGTATCTACACGTGCATAGCTGCAAACGACATGGGTTCGGTTTCTTCCTCTGCCAGTCTACGAGTTTTAGGTAGCCCTGTCTCTGCCTTCTCCTAAAGCCTGCTTACAATCACACATCAGTAAAAAGAAAAGCTCAGCTCCTGGACACCCCTTTGTTAATGGAGTATTGATAACAAGCCTTTTTACCTCTAATATATTGCCCAGTACTAGTTCAAACACACTGATAAAATAATATTTTTTTATCAGCATTCTTAGTTTAGTCTCAGTGAATGTTACTATGCTAACATAATTTCTAAAGTGTACAGATAAGAAAAGAGTAGCATTACTTTGTAATTTATTTTTCTCCTTTGCTTGAATTGTAAAGCCGCAATGTTTAGGAGAACGTACAACTAGTTCTTGTCTTTGCGTCATTAATCTACAGTTAAACTATTTCAGTACCTGAAGCAAGGCAACCTGAATGTTTGTGAGGAACGAAAAGGAAACACGCAAAGATGAAAAAATGCATGTGTTCTGTGGGCAGACAGCAAAGGAGAAAAAAGGTTTTTACTTGATGTGTGTGATGACATAGTGATAAGTGTTGGTGTGTGTTTGTACATTCACTTATCCTTCTCCTAAGTGTTCATAATTCTCCATTTTTAGAAATAGGGAAAATATACACAGGAGGATCACAAATTTTCTTACAAGGCCATTCATAACAATTGATGCCATCTGGGTCCTTTAGTCTATTGTGAGGCCTGTATATTTTTTCATTGGTGAGAATTAATTCATAGATTTTAGCACAATGGCTCTGTCTCAAATTTACTCACACAAAAATCCCAAGACATGAAGAGTCTCAGCTGATATGGGGACTTCTACAGTTGTCCCAAACCTCTTCAAAATACAGTCTTTCTTCAGTTTTTTTCAGAGAGCTTTGGTGTTTTCCTGGAATTTTAAACCAGACTGTGAAAGATGTGTCCCTTTCTAATATCATCTGAAATTTTTGGATGTTTAAATTCAGGGTGCCACTTTGAGCCCCACCTGTCGGTAGCCACAGTAAGTGCCTCACTGACAGCATACTGAGGTGGTGACTATTTCAGGCACTTTCTGCTCACTGACCCACGACAGACAGTAACTAAGCCCTTGGATGAGTGTGTTGCAATATATAAAAGAGGCTGAAAGGAAAAATTTGGTCTTTGTACTGGTGTTTCCTGAAAAATAAGAGTTGCTTTCTAAGGTGGCTGCTACACTGCCTGGACAATTTTTTTTCCAGTGTATTATGGATTATGAGATATAATGTTAGATGTCTTTTCTTTTCACTGTTTCCCTCAGCTTGCTAAGGTTGCTCATTCCTGTACAGACAGTTTCCACTCTAACCTGAATTGTTTCCACTATAGAATTTGCTCTGCTGCATTGGTTGGGCTACCTTGGTGTATAATCCAGTTTGTCCTGCTGCCACCCTGTGTGTCATATGGGGATTAATAAAATGTAGTGATTCCCATCAAGCCAAGGGATCTGAGTATATTAAATCTTGGACGTACTGTCCTTCTCTTTATTGTTTTTTTAGGTCCTGGAAGTGATGGGATCATGGTAATCTGGAAAGACAACTTTGATTCCCACTATAGTGAAGTGGCTGAGCTTGGCAGGTGCGTTCTGTATGCTGATCTCCAAAGCTGTCTGTGTCAAAATACTGACTTCTCTTTCAAAAACTAAATTCACCTTGATAAATACTTAATGTATGAGTCTAAAAGGCCAGAATTTTATTGGATTAAATAGAAGTGAGGAACCAAAAATTTTGCCAGCACTAGAGGGCACTGCATAAACAGAATGCAATTAGGCTGAAGTGGTATCTTAGATGAAGGGATTTATTTTTTTTTAAGCATGGCTTACAGTGACTGACACTGCTTCTGTAGTGAAGTTCTCCTAAACCTTCTTATTTAGGGAATGAAAACTACAGACAGAAGAAGTCTGAAAATGGGCAAAATAATGTAGAATATACAGTTGTCCAATATAATGATGACCTTTGAAAGCTGGTTATTACTCTGACAAGTTGTCTGCAAGTGTGATGTAACAGATCCCTGTCAAGTTTCTACAGACACAATTTATAGTAGATGCATCTACTGAAAATTCTCATGCCCAGAACCTTCTCTGTAAGGGTAACTTACTTATTAGAGATCTAAAATTAGATCTCTTGGAGTGTATCTTTCAAGTAAAAGTATTTTATTGCATATCTTGATTAATTCTTTCCTTTTATTGTTTGTGTTCCAGGGGCAGATTTTCTGTCGTTAAGAAGTGTGACCAGAAGGGAACCAAGCGAGCAGTAGCCACTAAGTTTGTGAATAAGAAGTTGATGAAGCGAGACCAGGTTACCCATGAACTTGGAGTCATGCAGAATCTCCAGCATCCCCAGCTCATTGGCCTTCTCGATACCTTTGAGACCTCCACCAACTACATACTAGTGTTAGAAATGTGTGTGAACTCTAAATTATCTGTAAAATGCTATTTTACACCTGGCTTTCTGGGTGGGACATTTATGGTAGTTTATGAATAAGGAGCTCTAAAATTCCATAGCGGTTTGAAAGCACCTAAATAAAATACTGCAGCTGTCTAATGCTGTTACTAAAATGTTGAGTTTAATACTCAGAAGGAAACAGAGATATTAAATTGACATGTGGATGATTATCTTAGTCTGAAGGGTCAACAGTTTTTTTGTATCAAATGGCTGCAAAAGCAAATTAGGAATGTTGTGATCTGGTAGTTTGATGTGAAATCTTTTCATACCCTAGTCCTCTGTCATGTAAGCTCTGCAGGCTACAGCTACTGCTGTAGTCTGTAACCTCTTAGGTTTTTTTTCAGTTCTAATGTATGGATTAATCCAAAATACAACCTTTGTAATTCTAACAGGGCTGACCAGGGTCGCCTTCTAGACTATGTCGTGCGATGGGGAAACCTCACAGAAGGGAAGATCAGACTCTACCTGGGAGAGATTCTGGAAGCTGTGCAGTATCTTCATAACTGCAGAATAGCACATTTGGACCTAAAGGTGAGGTGTTAATGGGATTCTGGGCAGTGTGCATCATTAAATCTCCTTCTGCTGGAAAACTTGCACCTGGGAACATAGAACGGTGAAATGCTTTGAGAGTCATGAAGGATATGGCTTGGAGCTCCATTCCCAAATACTTTAGATGACTCATAGCCAGCAAAGCAGAAACTTTCAATTCCCTATGCTTTCTCCTTGCCCTGTGTGGCTCTTTGTGCTGGGAATAATTGCTAATAGAAAGTTTTAGTTGATTATTTATTTATTTACTTACTTACTTTCTGATAAGCTTGCAGCAAAAATCAATTTCTTTTTCAAGAAGCATAGAGTTTATTGTGAAAGAGACTGCTTTTCCTCTTCTGCTGCAAAAATGTTTCTCATCTTTGCACTTTGAGGGCTGTGATATCTACATGAATGGTGCCTCTTTGGGCCTTTGTTCTTCCCTTTGTGTGTTACTTGAGCCACAAGGGTTTGATGCATTCTAGTAAAAAAAAACTATGTAAGAAGGTCTTAATGTAAATATTAATTAAAACTTACTGTTTACACTCTTTTTTTCACCTGCATATGAATAATAATTTTAGCATTGATAAGTAATTTTTGTAGGCAGGGTCTCTTTAGCCAAATGGGGTCATTGTGAGAAAAAGCAAAAAGCCTGAGTCTTGTCCCTCCATATACTTCTGTTTTCCAAACAGAATCAGTTTGGGGTCTTCATACCATTTAAGTTTTTTCTAGTGTGCTATACAGAGTTCAGCAGGACTTTCTCTGGTCTCACATACAGATGAAATAATGAAAAACTAGTTGTAGGTAAGTTGCTCTTACTTTGCAGAGATTACAGCTACAGCAGCAGTAGCTTTAGAAATAAAGCTGTAGACATAATTCCACTTTCAGCTCACCAGTAATGGGGCAGTTCTCTTGAAGTCATGTGCATCCAACAGGATCTTCTGCTGCCATCGTCTCCTAACAGGGCTTGTCTTCCATCTGTACAACTGCATTACATGAAAGAGTTGCCAAATAAAGCTGGTTTCTGTTGAAAGCATCATGCAAATATCTACAAAGTCTTCCAGTCTTTAAATGCAAGGGTTCTGTTGTCTCTGTCATAAAACAGATGGAACAGTTGCTTTATTCACCCTCTATTTGTAATTGCTGTTCCTTAAGCTTGAGTTTTGAAACACAGTTCCTGTGAAGCTTTGCAAAACTGCTGTCATGAACAACTGAAGTATTAACTGGCAGAACTATATTTCCTGCAAAAAATATAGTGCCAGCAGCCAAAGCACATTCACTGCATGTTGCAGGAGGCAGGAAGCCACCTCCTGGTTGGTCTGGGGAAGCCTTGTTAAGACTGCCTCAGAGCTTTGCAGAGCTGGCCTTCTGCAGTGATCCTTACAGGGTGCAGCTACTTATGTTCTAGAGCTGACCACACTAGCTGGGAAGCAGTTAAGCTGGAGTATTAAATGTGTGTTAGACTGACTTGAAAAAAGACATTTTAACTTTTCCTTTTTATGTTTTCTAGCCTGAAAATATTTTGGTGGACCAGAGTTCCACTAAGCCAACAATAAAACTGGCTGACTTTGGAGATGCAGTCCAGCTCAATACCACGTATTATATCCACCAGTTACTTGGAAACCCAGAGTTTGCAGCTCCTGAAATTATTCTTGGAAATCCTGTTTCACTCACTTCAGATGTTTGGAGCATTGGAGTGCTCACTTATGTCCTTCTTAGTGGCGTCTCTCCTTTCCTGGATGAAAGTGTAGAGGAAACTTGCCTGAATATTTGCCGCTTAGACTTTAGTTTCCCAGATGACTACTTCAAAGGAGTTAGCCAGAAGGCCAAAGATTTTGTATGCTTCCTACTTCAGGATGACCCAGCTAAGCGTCCCTCGGCTGCACTGGCCCTCCAGGAGCAATGGCTGCAGCTGGGGAACAGCAAAAGTGATGACAGCATTGATATATCCAGACTGACTTCGTTCATTGAGCGGCGAAAACACCAGAATGATGTTCGACCCATCCGTAGCATTAAAAACTTCTTACAGAGCAGGCTCTTGCCAAGAGTTTGACCTTGCTTGAAGTTCTCTCTCATTCTCTTTCACCTGCCAATCAATCAGACTGGAGATGGACTCCTCCTGCCAATCAATCAGACTGGAGATAGACTCCTTCTGCCAATCAGCTGTTGACTTGAATTTTGAGGAAAGCAAACCCCAAGCCAACCAGCTGCTAGTGAATGTTCGTGTGCAAATGCATTCCACAGGGACCCACGCAGGGTGGCGCGGGGGACTGGAGATGCAGACTTCACGGGGGTGGAGGACAATAGCACTGTACTCAGCAAAAAGCAGTCACAAGCGATACAGCAACAGTATTTTATTCAGGTTTCTGCAAAAAAAAAAAAAATAAATAGTTTTTTTAATAAACGAGTTGAATTTTGCAAGTGAACTTAGCTACCGTTTTCAAGATTTATTCAAGGAAGAAATGCCTATGTTTAAAGCACTGGTGTTAAACAAAAATCAGATCATGCCTGGAGAAGACTCACCAAAATGGCTGCCCATTGGTACGGCCTCCATTTATAACATCTGGTTTTCACTTGGTCCTAGAGCTTTCCAGTTGCCTCGCCTGTATGTATCTCACGTAGCAGTGCACTGAGATCAGACTCTGCTTTTAAGTGCATCCAACCTCAAAAGATTTTGCATACAAATAGAATGAATTGTTTTGCTCTGATAAAATGTAGGCCTTACTTGTATATAGACTGTTACCTGCCTTCGGTCTGTAATTTTTTTCCCCCTCCTCTTATCCTTTTTCCCTTTTCCTTCCTAAATGGTGGTATACCACTGTGCGGGTCTTCAGTTTGGGTCAGTAGTCACTGTCCCCCTAGAAAAGAACTTTGGGTTGGTGCCCAGCTTGCTGACCCAATTGTCAAGCAGTATACAGCAGGATGAAATACTGTAAATGCACTCATTTGGGATTTTGTTTTCTTTCATATCATGTGCAATGTTGTGGCTTTAACATTTTATGCAACTATTTATGAGGACCTCTGTTGTAACTGTAATAAATATATAGAAAAAGCACATACTTAGTACGGTGAGCTTTATGGTTTTGTTTGTGTGACTGGGGGTTCTGGGTGGGCGTGGGCGGGTGTGTTGTACCACACTGTCATTAGTTTAAGATGAGGGTTAGCATAGAATTTAGTCAAGACCAGTCAGTTTTAAGGATTGTTAAAAATTGAAGAGAGAGAGATTCCTATCCCAAATGTCAAACTGGTTAAGAAGTAGAGTGACACTTTTTAAAATTTAATATTATATTTAAAATGCCAAAGTCTGACTTTCCCCAAATCAGTCTCAACACTTAACTACTTTTTACAATTTTCAAATCTGTTTTTTTACTTCTTTCTGTGAAATGAACAAATTAATCTTGTGGTCTTTGGTGAAGAATACATTTGGAAAGTAACAGTCAGATAAGGAGAATTGGACATGTAATGTAATTGTCTTAGTAACTGTTTTTAAGGTTGAAGTAGTATTAGTGTGAGATATTTAAAAAGACAGAGATGGTTTTCTGTGCATCACTGAGTTCATGTGGGTGTGTTGTCATCTATGTTTGCGTGAAATGCCATGTTTAAGGAAACCAAGCCGACATCCCACAGAAGTTAGATATATGGGTGTTAAGCCATAACCTAGCTTGGGTTAGTTTTGAGCTTTGTGGCTTCCACTGTATCCTATTTATTCTTTTTTTTTCTTTTTCTTTTTTTTTTCTTTTTTTTTTTTTTTTTTTTTTTAAAGTTGTACAGAAACTTTTTAAAACAAAACAACTGACTTCAAAACTGGATATGTATTCATACCAACCTCATTATCATTATGTTTGTGTATTATTTTCCTTTATTGTTTTAGTTAAATCTTTTGCTTTATTTTGCATGTATATTTCTTTGTACAGTGATGTTACATGTTTACACAGTATGACATGATGTAAATATTTTATTTTGCCATCAGTTATTTTGAAAAAAATTAAACATATTTGACATAATTGTCTGATCTCTTGCTTTAAGGAGTTTGACAGTTTAGGTTTGGCTATATTTTAATTTGGCTCTGTATTTTTTAAAAGAAGTATGTTACTTTATTGCCATAAAATTCATTTTAAATTGCAATGCTGTATCTTTCCTTCATGCCTTACAAAATAATATTTGCCTTTGCTCTAAGTGTTGAGTGCTTTGTAGTGTCATTAATGCTTTTATATAAAACATGCGTAATTCTCTAACTGTGGAAATGTATTATGGTCTTTTTTAGCTAGTAAATTTTGACCAGTAGAGTTTTCTACCAGATGTTCCCAGTTAAAGACCAAAGGATCATATTTCAGTTTATTATTAAGCCAGGGAACAGATTTCCCACAACTTTTAGGCATTCCAGATTCATTATGAAGAAAAAGTTACTTTCAAACATAAAGATTTGGGATTTGCAACTGAACTCATAGAGCAGAAAAGTTTCTCATTGTGTATATTTATCTTCCTCCTTTTCTGCAGTCAGTAACCATTTACAATTCAAAATTAAGTGAAAGGTCAGGGAACAATACAGAGTGTTTATATTTGTTGCTGCATTGTATACAGGATTGATATTTTTTCCCCTGCTCTTTTCCACTATTCCCCATGAGGTGATAAACCAGTCCCTTTATTACTTACTGGGAGAGACACCTCAGACATTTTACATATAGAAAGACAGAGGATATTCAGGAATGACCTGTTCACAAGGATGAGCCACTGGAAGTTTTTTCCATGACAGGGAAGTAGATGGCCATATGCTTTGTGGAATGGTTCTTGCCTGAAGATGTACTAAGTTAGGGATAAGTTACCCAAGTGCTTTACAGACAAGTAATTGTACTTGTAGGTGTTTCAAGTAGCAGAGATGGATTCTTAGGCTCACAGGTAAACAGGAGTGTGCCCTTTCTGGTCCTCTCCATGAGCTCCTTACTCGGGACAGCCAACATATTTCAGCAGAGTGGAGTTTTTCATAAAAATCTGCAGGTTGATGCAAGAGCTTCCAGGTACACAAAGCTTGAATGATGATCTTGAGCTTCAGATTTTCTACTTGTAAACGTATCGAAATGCTTTGAAGAGACAATATAAGGTCCTTTTGTTTTGCCAGATTGCATAGTTGAGGCTGCAAATGCCAGTTGGATTTGGTTGGGTACAGTTGTACTATCCTGCACACCACAAAGCAGCCCTGCAGCCTGAGAGAGAGTGGAGACCAAAAACACAGGTCAGAGCAGCTGGTGCGAGGCCCTGATGTGGGAATATTGTAGAGCACAGGGAATGGCAGTCAGTGTCACAGCTTAAAGGGCGGGGAATAGCCAGGGACATTGAAGATACTCTTACGTGTTTCTTCTTGATGACATACCCCAATCATTTCTTACTGAGAGTTTAGGAAGAGAAAAGAAGAGAAGAGGTTGCCAGACTTTAAACTCAGTGCATGAGGTAGTACCTTTAAAGTTGAGTTTGGGAGCCCCAATCTTCCTTGCATGTGTAACGAACACTGACGAACTTGGAGGCCACTGTGCAACTGCTAAGCATAAAACCTGACTAGATAACATTTCCATGATCAGGGAAGCAACCTACATTGTCTTCCTAATGGGCAGAGGCCTAACACATACCTGCCTCTGCTCCTGTTGACTGTAAGTCATTTTCAGATGGGACAATAAATGTGTTGACTAGAAGAAAAAAGAATTGACTTTTTCTTACTCCAAATCCAAAAAGTATGGTCAGGCCAGGGCACAACAGAGCTTCAGAATGACACACTTTATATACCTTTTCCATGTATGATTAGACTCAGTGTGGAGGTGTTACTAATGTCTCTCCTATAGGCATTCAGGTGCATGTAGAGGTAGGTAGAACCAAGGAAGACCAAGTTTCTGTATTTGTTTAAGCAAGCTCCAGGTTTTGTGTTGCTTTTGTCAGAACCACTACCTTATCCCTCAGGCAAACAACTTCTGAATTTCTTTCTTTCCTAAAATTAAATCTTGGTGAACGTTATATTAGAGAGTAACACTTTTCCATCCGTAGAGTTTCTGCTTCCAGTATTTTTTTGCACATTCATACCACCATATGCTGTCAGAAGACAAAATGCTCTTTCCGTGTGCATTATAATGCAGGAGCATGGTGATCTCTCTATCCTCTCTCCTTCCTGGCAAGTAGATACCCAAGACCGTGCTTCACATGCCTGGTGGTCACCTCAGCATTTCTCAGGTAATTGCACTCAGTGGTCCTCAGTGCCATGCCATAACACTAAGCATCAGTACAGGAATGGCATCTCCCATTTCACAGGGACTGGGAGCCTGAAGTGTAGGAGCAGGAGAATAGACTTCTCTCATTAAGTTGTCCTTAAAACAGGAATGCTTCTCATCTCCTCTAAGTCGCTGCCCTTAGCCCTATCCAGAAGTCTTTGGGGGAATGAGGCAGCTGGGGATATTGAGTAGAGCAGTCTTCTCTCCCCCTAGGTAATGTCAGGAGAGCCAGCACCAGGCCTGCTAATCATAAATTCCCACCAGCCAGTCTGTGCCTTCCAATAAAAGAAGAAGCCATTAACAACCAACCCTAGTATGAGAGGAGAGCACAAGCTTCCAGTTTTCTTCACTGGTTGTAGGTTAAGATGATGAAACAGGCTAGAGATACATTTGAGGTTCGTACATAGATTCTTTGAGCTCTCTACTGGAAAGGTCCTTTCATTGTCTGATTGTCATGAGCAGTAACCTGAATGCTGTGTTTTTAATGAACTTTTATCTTAATGTGCATTTTCTTGACTGCTGGAGGTACTTTTTGCCTTTGTTGTTCAAGGAAATGTGAAGATGAGGTACTTGAGACTGCATCAGTTGCTGCTGCCGAAGCTTCAGATTCCATCATTACGCCTGTGGTAATACATTGGTTCTCAAGGTTCAGATTTTCTGAAGGAAAATGTCTTCTATCCAAAGAGGACAAATAGCTATAGAAAGGATGAAATCATAATGCCAGAGCAACACTTCAATCTCTGCAGGCTGAATTTTCAGCTTCCAAAAGACATTCTTTCCATTACCACCCCAGTTGTATTCTCATCTATCATACTCAATGTTCTTCTTACAAAATTATGACTTTGTATCTCATGGAAGAAAAGTCCACTGAGATTTAGTTAACACATAAATGTTGTTTTAGAATAGCAGTAAACCAGTGGTAGCCACAACTTTGTGTAGCAACAGGTTATGAAGTTGAACTATATATTGTGCCAAGAACCCACTGACTTCCTTTGATGTCTCTGAAGCTTTTAATGGACAGTTCATCCACCCAACTTTGTGTCGCTTTTACGATCTGCTACTTACTTTTCATTTGATCATCTGTTTACCAAGGTGTACCAGTCTGTTTAATCCTCATGGGGAAGCTGTTTCTCATCTTAATTGCCCTTCTCTGAAACTTTCTTAGATCCAACTTTTATATTTTCTATGATGGGAGGAGGCAAACCTCATACAATATTTATGATACAGCTTACACAGCTGGAAAATGGCATTTTGTTCTCTATTCCTTTTCTAAAAATTCCAAGTGTTTGACTTCTTTTGAGCTGATACTTTGTAGAAGTACTTTGTTGCCAAGTTGAGCTTCAATGGGTTCATTTAGAGTCCATGACTATACGTCTAAATCTTAAATTCCTCCTTCAGCACATCCCCCATGAATAATAGTTTTCTTTTGTTGAGCCACTTTATTTCCTAGACAAAGCTGAGGTATTACAATTGCCTTAGGGAGCAGTTGTTCTGATGGAACTGAGTATAGAAATCTCTTATATTAAACAAATAGAAGCTGACTATTGCTGGCTTTCTTTTCTGACTCAGCCAGCCTAGCTCCCCTGACATTTTCCAAGTACTCCTTTTGCAGGACTTTTCTTGCCAGCTCCTGGAGCCATTTTTTCTTGTCCTGAGAGAGGGAAATGTAACCTGCCTTGGACTTGATTAATCTGAAACTCTGCCCTTTTCACATTGAATGTCAAACACTGATTTTAGTGACACTAGCACCTCAATTCAACAAAAGTATTCTTTTGGGTCTCAAACATGAGGCTTGTTTCTCCAGTGAGCTCACACATCAGGAATATCTACACATTTTACTTGCAGAAATTTCACATTAAGCTTCCAGAAGACTCCACTGGCTGTAGTCAGCACCAGGAATTCACTTGGCACACCCTGAACTCAGTCTCTGTGAGGGCTTGCAATCCCAACGTTACTTCCAAGGCTGAGGAAGAGCTGGCAGCAGCTGAAAGTTATCCTTGTTGTGCCACGAGGAATCTGTCTAATCACTTCTGATCAATTAACATCGCATATCTTGTCTGTTTTCATGTCTTGCCTGTGTCTCGCTGAAGACCATGTGATCCCTTGAGATGAAGGGTTCTTCAGGCTCTCAGACTTTCCCTTCAGTGATGCCAAGATCCACTGAGTATTTGCAGAATGATGTCATTTAATTTGCCATCTCTCAAGACTGATGGTGAAAGAGTGCTTCCTTCTTTGGTGATGGAGTGTTCTCCTGGGCCTTGCAGGGTTCTGGATCCTTTGCTTGCCAGGAAAACTCAAATCTGGGAATCTCTGCTAGTCCCAGTTAGTGCAGCCATCGGTGTGTTCTGATTTTGTTGCTGTTGGGAGTTTTAGATGCTAGTGGACAGCCCTGGCTGACTCACACATGGAAACAGAATGTCATGATATATCATGAAACATTAAAGGGAAGCTTTTAGGATGGAGCATCCTGAAGCTAACTTGATCACCACCAAAAAGTGCCTGAATGTCAAAATTTCTCATGGAGAAATTTTGGAGCTCATAGAGTTTCATGGAGGCCTAAACTCATTTCTCCCAAGGATCCTTCACAAAGAAAGGCAGGGTGTAAATCTGGTGATGATTGCTGCCTTTACCCTGGCTGCTGATTGTGAGTGACAGCTCAGAATTGTACATTGCTTTTCAGACCTGCTTGCAAACAACATGAAGCTCATTACTGTACTTCATCCCACAGCTCTGGTGGGTAATGGTTTTCCAGTCTAAAGTGAGTCTCGTTATTTGTCTTTTTGGATTAAGTACTGATTTTTGTGAGGGGACCTGATTTTTCACTTAATATTCAGCCATCCCTTTCCTTTTCAAGACCTCTACCTGTTTAATAGTCTATTATTTTTAAAAAAGTAAATATGATACTCTCTATTCAATGGAGTCTGGGTACAGTATAAGTAATTTGATATATGACACAGTACAAGGTTGCAATGGAGGGGTCAGCACCTCTGCTGGGAAAGTCATCTTCTTGTGGTAATAGGCTGTTTTCTTTCATCCCACTCTAGGGAATTTTTTAGTATGAAAATCCTAGATGAATTCCTATTACACTGGTAGTCATGATATGGATGAGGCCATCATCTGTAAGAGCTTCAGCTTTTCTCAAACATTTTTTCTTCCAAGAGCATGAGAGAGATTCCAGTGTATTAACTGCTCTTTCTAATGTTTTCTTCTTCCAGGTAACTTATTGGGGTTTTTTTAAAAGCTGATGTTGAGACAATGCTGTGTATTGTGTCTGCCAGGACTCATGAAATTACTGTAATTGTTTTCCACCTAACACATTTCTGTGGCTGAGGGTTTGCTTCATAATTCACACAAAATGTTGTTATGTTGAAAATCAAACCTTTCAGGGCAGTCTTCATATGTGGTGATTGCCAAAATGAAATGATCTGATGGTGTGACCCTGGGGAAGCAGTCTCTGGTTATCTGGCAATTCCATGGCTTGCAGAAAGACTGTCAAGGTAAATCTACAGCCTTTGCTGAGAGCATTCTTTGCTGCAGCTCAGGCAACAGCAGTAAAACATGTCCTTGTGCTCCTGATTTGCAAAGTCACCACTGGGGAGCTGTATTTGCACAAAGGCACTACTGTGTTCCTTGGTTTCCATGTCTAATGGGTCTGTTGCTGCTCAGTAAAAGTCTAAGATACACATTTGGTTACTCTGTGAATGTGTGTGGTGCTGCCTGGATTCATCACAAAGCATGGGGTAGGTATGGGAGCACCCACAGGAGAAAAGAAAACTGGGCATTCACTCACATGCTTTGAGACGTGTTCTCCATCTGTGGTTCTTTCTCCAGCTATCCTTCTTCTGGCAGATCATTGTATGTGAGATAACAAAGAATAATGGCCACAGTGCCAAAGTCCTTTGGCACACGTGGATAATGATGTGCTGTAAGAAAGGATGGCAGCTGCAGGGAAGGGCATGCATGCTGCAAAGACTTTAAAAGGATGTATACATGTGGAAAAGTATGTGGATTTCTTCAAGATATGTTGACTCCACATATAATTCTTGGGGGTTCTTTTTTCTGAATTTCAGGGATTGCAGACTAATGTTTGCAATAAATGCAAACAAATGCATAAAATGCTATTTTCCCTTCCTTTGCTTTCTCTGTAAGTAGCTACATAGCAGTGATGAAGAGATGCGTAGGTAGTTATTTATATGCAGAAAGAAGTCCTCATTTCTTTGGATCTGCCACAGAGTTGAATTATGTGGTGTTTCATGGGAAAGAAATTAAAAGCTTTTCCACAATCTGAGTTAGTCGTGATAACAGGAAGACATGGGAACAGCATGAGCTTCTTCTGCATGATCTCTTGGAGAAGCCAAGGGTGCTGCCTCCAATTCACAACATTTGGCAATTCCGAAGATGTTCAAGAAGGCCAAGACAGATGGAGACTGGGGAGAACTAAGTGAAAGACAGCAGGCAAACACAGAAAGGAGATGAGTACACACATCTTTCTAGGATGACACTAGGAGTAGGAGCAGGCATGGACAACACTGGATGTTAACTGTGCATCTGATCCCTGCCACTGCCTCGGAATCTGGCCAAGGGAAGAATGGTGCACCTACAGAAACCATGGCATGGTTGCCTGCTGTCTGCTTTTTGATATAGAACTGTGCCTATCAATTTACTAATTTACTTGCTGTCTTTTTCTCTGCACTGACACAGTGCTATTTGCTACCTCTTTGTACTGGCTGTAAGTTACTTGTTACGAGGTCACCCCTGGCTTTAGAGAGTGCACTGCCATCCAGCAGTTCAGCCACAAGCAATACATTGCACACAACATTCAGCATCTTTGGAGCAGGATGGGAGAAATGCTGAAGAGGATGGTAAGCCCTGGAGACAGGAAAGAGGAGAATTGGCTTGGAAACCAAATATGCAAAATAGTAATCAATATTTTTACTCTAAAAAGTATTTCCAGTTATTTCTGATAAGCTAATGGGTCTAGTGGAGGAGAGATAAGAGTTTACTGAAAATAGATGGCATCCCTTCAAAACATTTCACTGTGCAAGTAAAAAGCATTTCCCTAGAAGTATCTGCCGCTTGTCTTGGAAGATACTATCCCAAAGAGACTGCAGAGATAAAGTTCAGAGAGAGGAAAATATCTTTATTTGGCATTTAATGGAGATAATATATTTGAGTAAGAACGTTTTGAGATAGGCAGTACATGGCTGATGAGCCTATGATTCCCCTTCATCCTCCCAAGGATTTCTGCCTGGGTAAGGATGGCATTTGTTTGTGATAGCAAACATCTGTTTCTGTTTGCATGCTGCTACTTTTCCAGTCGTGCATGGTCAGGTGAGCAGTGCAAGTGCTTGATCAAAGTTGAATCTTCCCTTGCATTGGTAATGTTTGGTTTGACAAATAATTAAGAAATGTACTTTTCTCTGTTAGTCATTTGCAATGGTTGAGAGGAGTAACATTTTACAAGGCCCAAACTCCATCTGTTGGCTTGAAAAAAAATTATGAGGCAATGGTAACGCTCTTTTCCATTAGTTCAGATGTCAACTGTTTATATACTCAAGTGCTCTGCACAAGCTCTTTATGTGCTTTACAAGTCTATTCCCAAATAACTTGAGTATTTTGTTTCTAACAATCTTGCTTGTCTGGTTTATAATTTCTATCCCACATCAGTCCCTATATTAGCAAGTAACCATTGTGATTAAAAAAAAAAAAAAAAGCATTGAAACTACAGGTATTTGCTGTGGGGTCTAACAGTGTGGAAGCTGCAGCCAAAGTTGTAAAGTTTTTCAGTGCCTTGGTATTACTGTCCTGTGTAAAGCGGGGTTTTATTTTCCATGGTTAAATTTGCATGGTGTCAAACACTGACTTTTTGCCCAAGTCAGAGAAATACCAACTTCTACCATGTTACTTGAGCCTCCCTCTCTGTTGTGTTTTAGAGGTGCAAGGGAAAAGCTTTCCCATTGGATAAAAGGGCATTAGATGAAGAATACATCTCTGTGTAAATATTGGAGGCCTTCTACAACAAAGTAGTAAAAGGGTGGATTGTCTTAAGTATCCGCAGCTGTTGTATTTTTTTTTATGCTGTAGTGCTGTCATGGGGCATCTGCCATCCTGCCTTATTGCAGCTATTTCTTTTCAACAAGGTGGTTTGGGTTTGTTGTTTTTTTTTCTCTGTACATTTCTACATTTCTGCAGCCACTGGAAGTGAAAATGATGTTATTTCATTGTAGAGAAATGTTACTCTGAAAGATGTTACCTTTAGCAGGAGCTGCTGTTCTAATCTTTCTGCAGGAGAACACAATTCCCAGAACTTTGTACCACTCTAAGGAGCTCTGCTCAAGCTGCTCTCCAATGTTGTCTTGTATTTCTCCAACTTCTTCCCTTCTGTCCATACTTCTGGATTTCCTAAACCCAGCACTTTGTGAGAGGGAAAGTGAAAGGGATCTCTTTGCTAGTTATGGAACAGTTAAAAATGTCTTTCTGAGCTGCTCTTGGCAGAGGGGGTGTAGAAATGCTGGTGTCAGGGGGAAAAATGAAGAGGTACAAATGGCAAATCATGAGAGCTGTGTGGGAATTCCTGCTCTTCTGCTGACTTGTTATCCACAGTTATGGTGGTGAACATCCAGCAGACAGGAGGGGGGTATGGCCCAGAGGGACACGGACAAACACATGCCAGGGGGACACAGCTTTATGCCCAAACTACCCTGTCCTAGAAACAAAGAACTCAGGTGTAAAACAGTTTGGTTGGGAAGAATCTATACAGAGATAAGAGCTCAAGCACTTAAGTTATCTATAAAAGTTTGTATGTACCAACGTTGTTGCCTTGCAGTGTTTTGATGCACACAGCATATCCTGGGCTCCCTTTGAGGGAGGAGCAGGAATTACATCCTAAATCTGTCACTGTGACAGGCACACACCTTCTTCCTGTTTCCAGCAAGACAGCTGACCTACACCATGGAACTCCTAAAAATTAAAAAGTCAAAACTGCTTTAGCTGTTTATGGCAGTGGTGCTTGGCAAAGCAAATCTATCACAGCTGTCAGGCAATGGAGGGAGGGTGGTAGCAGAGATCTTTGTGCTACACTGTGAAGTCCCATCTTTGGTTCTGATGATGAAAATATGAGGTAGGGCACTCGTCTACCATGCACTTGCCATCCCTTCGGCCACACTTAGACTGTTTTTTAAAAATGTTTTGTTTTGTTCCCTAAATAGGGCAAATCTAATGTTACATTTCGGCATGGGGAGGGGGAAGGGGAGTGCTCTCAAATGCTACAAGTCCATGCATGGAGACCCAGCATGTTCAGCTCACAAAACCTACTACCATCTGCAGCCTTAACTTTGCCACTTTTGGCTCCTACTAGTTTGGCTATACAAATGTCTTGGCTTCTCTCATATTGCTCATTTGCAGCTGACATATTGCCACTTAGAAGTAGTGGCTCAGCTCTGGCTGAGCTCCATGTTGGACTTTATAATCTCTCAGTATTTGTTTATTCAGCACAAATTATTTTACTACTGGGTGTAGCTCTTTATGAAGCCTGTCTCCTGGAGATATTGCCAGAGGAAGGAAGTATAACTATATGGTATTTACCTTACCATGATGCTGTTGTAGTCACACTATTTGACTCATGCTAATACATTCTGTGTTAGAGTAATACTTGAAGGTCAGTGGAGGAAGGACTGTTCCTATGCTCACTTGGAAAAAAACCCAAAGAATCGTCTGCTTGGGGGGTTTTCACTTGTAATACATAACTGATGGCAGAATAGAGCCATTTCAGAGTTATGCTAGATCTAATAAACAAAGAAGAAGAAAGGAATAAAAGGAAAAAAAGGAAAGAAAGAGAGAGACAGAAAGGAAGAAAAATAATCCAGCAACATTATGCTTGTATCACCTGTAGAAAAGTGCTCCAACACCTTCTGGAACTACTTACAGAAGATGAAGAAAAAGACAGAATACCCTTATCTGATTCAATTTTTGTCCTGAATATGAGGTGTTTTGAGGACATGAGACACCTGTTAGCTGAAGAGACCCCAAGATCAAGGCTCTGCACTGCCTCAGAACTGTAGCTCTATATTTAACAGCAGTGATGGCTGTACATTCTGTTTCTCATTGGTTTCCTGCTGTGCCCCCAACATGTCAGATTCCTTCCCTCACAAAAATGGAAGTTTAGATGGTCTCCCTTTCATTTCTCCTCAAGGCAATTTGTCACACATTTGTGCTCTCAGTGCTAAAATAAGTTTATTAACATATGTAGACACCATTTGAGCTTTCAAACAAAACCTGTAACATAAGGATTCAATTATGGGATTGTATAGTTAAGGATCCTTTTAAATGTAAAGCTCCCTATAAAAATTTACTGGCAGCTTCAAGAGTCTTCAAACTGTCATCCTGAATTGCCACAGAAAGTAGCATTTTTCTGCTGTAATGTAAATCCAGATTGTTCATAGGAGATGATTAAATCTAGAAGTAATTTTGAGGAAATAAAAGCAGAATCCAAGACACAGTTCCCCTAATCATAGGAGAAAGACCTCTGCTTTGTTGTCCTGGAACTACTCAAAATCCTCACCTTCCTTGTGTAAATGGGTGCAAGAAGCTGAAATGAAGCACCAGCTCCCTGTATGGATCATGCCTGGAGTCCAACATGCCAAGCATGGATCAGACCTCCTGAATTATGCTGAGCTGTCTGCTTAGTGCACACCCATGGGTGGCATCTGGGATCTCTGCCTGCCTGACATGATGAGAGAGCAATTCCTGCAGGGCCCTGGCGTCTACAGAAATCCTATAAACATCTAAACGCAAACTTCACTGAGACCAAATTTCTGGGGTGGAAGGTGGGTCCAGGGAAATTTGCATGTACATATATATTTGAGAAGAAGCCATATGGGAACCGCCAGGAAATTTCATTCTTACATTCTTAACACAGAGAAGTTTTTTAAAGAAAATATATGTCCTTTATTTGCCAGAAAACTGGAAATCCTAATACCCACTGTCTAAATAGCAAAATGTAAAAAAAAGGTAAGATCCATAAAAAAATTACAGAAAGAGAAATCATCGAATTCTTTGTCAGGAAGGTACTGACATCTCTTGCAAGTAGAATTCTGTCTTTATTGTCACAGACTGCAAGGGAGACGAGAGTGCTGCTTGTTATCACAGCGGGGGCTGTATATTCAGCTGAAGAGTCTCCATCACCATGGTATTTTCAGCAGCTCTCAATTTTAATCATCAAGCTTCACTTTACAGATGGAGAAAGCTTTTGAGTTCCCTTCCCCCTTTTTAACAGGTGGTAAAAGGATTTGCTGAAGATACGTAAGATTCTGGCAACTGCAAAAATAGATGTTCATCCTCTGAATTCCTGTCCCGTATCCTAATTAAAAGAAATTGATGTCATCCTTCCTTCTGTGTTGTGAAATACATAGTTAAGTATTGCCTATATTAGTTTAGCAGCAGGTTGTTTTTCTGATAAATGAAGAAGTACATATATTAATTTCAGCTGCCAGCATGGTTGGGGATTGCTGGGGGATGGGGGGAAGAAAATGGAATAGAACCAGGATGTTTATCTTTGCAATTCTGAATAAGCAACCAGCTGCACAGTGTCTTTCAGAAAAGAGTATCTTCTGTTGCTGTTTCTGTTAATCTAAAAGACATTTAGATCAATAAACTGCATTATGAAAGGGGGCATGTATGTGCTCAAGCCCTTGACTTTCCATGACTTTTCCATTGTTGCTCCTATGTGTACAGGCTACTGCTTTCTTTTCATTTTTACATCGTTTTTATGTGTATTTTATTTTCCTGCTTGTTACTAAGTCTCCATCTGAATAAAGTTTGTTCTTTTCACTGTTGGCATTTGATGTTTTTGGTTGGAGTCACTCCTTCCTCTGAAAAGAATGAGCTCCTTTCTTCCCCTCAGCGACCCTGTTTTGCTGTTCCAGTACAAAACAAGCCATCTCTGGTGACTGCTGGGGTTCTTAGGGGGTGGCAGAAAGCAGCTTCTCCTTCCACTCCAGGGGAGAACCCCAGGGAAGGGGGTGCTCACATCTTTAGTCCCACTGAGTCACTCATAGCACACAAGTCTTAAAATGCTAGCTTTGGTTTGCTGCTATGCACTTTTGGCAGTGAAACACAAATATTTAGTCACTGTTGTAAAGCCAGGGATTGACACTTGACACGAAAAAACAAAGTGCCTACAAAGAGGCTGCATGTTGTTTCTTCTGGCACTACCATCTTTCAGCATGAAGGAGAAACAGCTGAGCCTTTGCTGTTGATTTCTAAACAAAAATAAGTCATAATATGGATTCTTATTCCAAGTACAAAGTATTTGAGTTTAAAAGACTTGTTAAAAAGCAAGGTCCATTATAGATTTTGTAATAGGGATTATTCTTCTCCAGGAAGTTCATTTTCTGTGCCCATGCCCAGGCACTAGGAGGCAATTCTGCACAGAGAGTACATTTCATGCTTCCAAAATCCAGAAAGTAGATTGCATTGATGCTGTTGCCCTTACTAGTCTTCAGAAAGAAAAGGGTACCTTTTGAACCAATAAGTAACCAACTGAGCACCTGCCTAGGACAGCACCTCTCCTGCCCCCACCTATCCAGCTGCAGCGGAAAATTGTCAGCGATAAGAATAATTGCTCCAAAAAGGGTGATTTTTTTTCCAGGTAGCAGATGAGCTGGTAGGACAACCTGTTACAGCAGAACAAAAGTGACTACATGCAACTGGAGGTTGGGAATATTTGTCTCTGTAACCTTAATCTGCTTCCATAGAAAGAGAGAAAGCAGGGAGAGAGTAAGAAGTTGGCTCTAGGGCTCGGCAATGGAGATGGAAGTGCCTGCAATTCCAGGACAAACTCAGGTGGCCCTCTTGTGTTTACAGCTTTTGGAGAGCTAGGTGACGCTGTGCCATGTCATGTTTGGGTTTCCCAGCTGCTGCTGGTTTGGTTTTCACCAAGAGCTCTCCTATCACTGGTGAGCAGGGAAACAACCACACTGAGCTGTGGTGAAGTCAAGTGCAGAGCTCATTTGCTGCATCTCACAGGAGCACAGGGGAATGTCACAGGTAGGAGAGGCCGTCTGATAACACCCACCGCAGAAGTGTGGGGGTGGACAAAGGAAATTTCCTTGTCAGCTTGTGGATGTGATAAAGAGTGCAAATAGGCAGGCATGCAAACAAATACTATTTAGTGAAACACAGCTATGCTTAGTTTGTGGATTCTGTCAGCCCAGGTGCCTCCAGCATACCAAACTCATCATCTCCACTTAAGGTTTGTCTTTCTCTTCTCCCCATAACCTTGCATAGACCTCTTAGCTGTTTCTAATTCAAGGAAAAAAAATCATGGTGTATATGGGGAATTCATGCTGTAGTTCTTGTAACTTAGTCCAGTTTCAAAGCTCAGCTGGAGTTTTCCTGCAAGGAAGGGGTGCAGAAGGTCCTGGTTTTTCCTCTTCTCCCTTCTGGAGCCTTTCTTTGCCTGCCACCTAATCCTGTCAGAGCAAAGATGGTTAGCATCACTTCCCAAAACTCCCTCAAGTTCCCTGCCACACAGAGTGTTCAGATGTCCCAGCATTTTCACCATGCTCTAAAGATGCTCACTGGAATATGGAAAAAATTCAGATCTTGGGCAAATATTTATGTCCTAGCACAGCAGGAAAGGTAATCCATGCTTTTCCTACTTGGATGAAGCCTTAGGAGATATAGCCTAGCCAGCTATGCTTGGTTGGGAATTATGATATATGGGTTAAAGAACGTGGAAACTGCAAGAAGAGATGAAGAGTAGGAAGTGCTAAATATCCAGAACTGTTTATGGCCAGAGCAAAACAAACTACCCAACCAAAATTAAGTAAGAAGTACAATAGAGGAATTTAGGGTGACTGAAAGGAATTCAATGCAGAAAAAAAAAGCTAATTTTCACTGTAAATTTTAAACTATACAGCTTCCTTTTTTTGCTTTGTTAAAAAAAATAAAATACAAACAAAAAACCCCACAATGAACCAAACACCCAGTGCTGAGCAAGGAAGGCAAAAGAGGGAATGTGCAGTGTTTCTTTCTTCTGTCCTGCTAATTTTCTTTCCAGATCTTTCCTTGGAGATGCACTGGTCCTGTAGCCAGTCCACAGTTTTTCTGCTCTCAGAACTATCTTGTTCTGCTAATGGGAATGGAACACAGACAAAAAAAATATGCCTATATACTTATAAATATGTGTATGTGTGTGTGTGTGTGTGTGTGTGTGTATACACACATTTCAACACTGTTTTTAAGAGTTCACTTGCTGCCTTTGGATGCTCACTGGCATGGAGCATGAATACCATGAGAGCATTCAAAGGTAGCAAGTGAACACTTTAGGAAAGAAAATTCTTTTTTGTTCCTCTCCTCCTTCCTCCACAGTAAATGGTGAAATAAGAAGTGTTAGCAGACCTGAAATCATGGGGCCCGAGTCTTGGATTGGAGCAAGGAGAGCAGATTTCACCTTCAGCTCCTGAGGTACCACAAAACCAAAAATAATTGTGTAATATAAGTAACAGTTATATCCCCAACACTACCTTTCAAATTTTTTTTTTAAACAAATGCTCCTGATGCTAGGTGGTTATTGAAAAATAACATTTTAGAACTAAATTGACATAAATACTGTACTAAGAGGGGTAGAAAGGGAAGCTGACATTCTAGTGAAAGGGAAAATGTGAGTCAGTAATTGGACTGTTTTTTTTAAATGCATGTGAAATGTGAAGCAACTGTTGATAGAGTAGGAATCTCTGGGTGGTAAGGGCAAGTGGCTGCTTCTCCCTCTGAAACAAGAACTTGTGGGTATTAGATTTGTGGGAGATTAGATTTAGTGAACTTGTAAGCTGTGGTATTGTGATATATCTTCCAACAGCATAATTAAGAAGGAATTAATAGTCTTAGACTGTAAGAAACCACTTTTCTCATTTAACTTAAAACAGTGAGTGAGGAGGGAGAAGGAAAGACTGTCTTGAAGGACCCTTTGCTTAGTCCAGTTAAAAATCCTGTATCTATTAAGTGATTTAACCATTTCTGTGCAAACTTTACTTTTACATTGCATGGTCCATAACCATGGGAAGGGATGTGGTGTGGACCACCTGTTTCCTCTTCACAGTCCAACTGCTTCTGCAGGAGGCACACTGATTGCATGATAAGTAATGTTAAGAGCTTAGCAACTGAATGTGACATTGGAGCTGAAAAGAAGAAGCTGTGACTCCCTGTGGACTACCACGGAGACAGAGACCATGTATGGGTGCTACATTACAGTCTGAAAAACAACCTGCAGCCTCCATCCCTCCAACAACTTGAGAGATGCAGAGGGAGGTACAATGTGACCTTTATAAATAGCTGAGTTATGCTCAATTTTTTTCTTGTGGCTTGGATATGGAGAAGCATAGACAGCCTGTGTGACTCTGAAAACTTTAACGGAAATGAAACAGGAAGCCAGATCCTTTCACAGCTTGTTGATCTGTGAAGACAAGCTGAGTCTGAAGAGACTCATTTTCTAACCCCAGAAAAAAGCACTCAGGGGAAAGAAATCCAACTGGGGGTGATACTCTGGAGAGGAGATGCAGAAGCAACATGACAGAAGGGCCATCAAGAACAGAGACCACTTCACTGAACAAGAAAAGAGAAGCAGAATTAGCTCAGAGAAAAGTGTTGGTAAGTTCCTACTGCTGTGCTATAAGTTTTGGCATGTCAACAAGCTGGTGATCAGCTAGAGAAAAATCCTGTGCTGCTGATTACAGCTGCATGAGTACTACATTTACCTATGTGTCTGACTACCTGACCTTAATAGTAGTAATAAGTTACAATAAACAAGGAAATGGTTCCTGACTGTAAAAATGGGCTCAAAAAACTGAAGGAGGAAGCTGTCACCAGTTTTGCACCTAGGCTTCCTACTTTTACTGGGTTGGACGCTGTTGCCTTTGTCTCAGCACTTGTTTGGAATTGTTTACATTGTTTGTGCCATGATTATAATCCTGCTGCTCACCTGCAAATGAGCACAGCAGTTGCTTTGGCTGCTGATTTGTGGGTTTAAACAGACACAGTTAAAATGTCTTCACACTTGCTTAGCAATGGCTTTCAGTATAAGCTTTTGCTGTAATTGCTGTGCACTCTCACATGGGTACAAGCAGAGGGAGGTAGTCATAGTCATGGCTGCAGCTTGGAAATGACATGACCTGCAGAAGAACCTGGAGGTTCATGTTGTGGGAAAGTTCATAATACTCTCCTAAATGAAGAAAATGTCATAAATATCCCTAAGCAGTAGAACTTTGCCATCAGCACATAGCCTTGTTTGAGTATCAGAAACATATGCAAAATGCCATGACCAGGAAGTCTGGAGGAAGAGAATCCAATTTAGGCTGCTTCCAGTCTGAGCTCCCTGGAGCTGTCCCCTTGTCCCTGCAGAGCTGCTGCCTACTCAGAGGCAAAGCAGAGAATGCATTATTTCTGCTGAAACTTATTGAATGCATGGGCTGTGTAAGGCCTTCTCTGTCTCCCTACACTGCTTTGTTGGAGAAGGTCCAGAGAAGGACCATGAAGTTGAAAAGAGCACTGGAGCACCTCCAGGAAGACAGATGAGAAAGTTTGGGTTGTTCAGCCTGGATAAGAGGAGATTGTGTGCAGACCTCATAGCAACCTTCCTGTATCTGAGGGGAGCCTGCAGGGAAGCTGGAGAGGGACTGTGTCAGAAACTACAGTGATAGGACAAGGAGTTCAAATTGAGACAGGAGAAATTTAGGTTAGACATTAGGAAGAAATTCTTTACTGTGAGGGTGATGAGACACTGGAAGAGGTTACCCAGGAAAGCTGTGAATGCCTCATCCCTGGCAGGAGGAGTGGGACTAGATGATTTTCAAGGTCTCTTCCAGCCCGTAACATTCTATGATTCTCTGAAATATTTTGGAGAAGAAGTAGTTTTCTGAAGCTTTCTGAACCTTTGTAGCAGCATGCTTCCAACTCTGCAGAGTCTGTGAAAGGAACTGCCTTCCAGTTAGCTGCTATTTCCATTTCTGCTGTGGATCCCAGCTCAGACCTGGATCTTGCTTGCTCTCTCCAGGATTATCCTAACCCACATTCAGCTGACAGGAACAGCACACACACAGACCAGTCCAACAGTGCAGAAGGGTTGTGTGTTACCTGGCTCAGTCTTACAGTGGTGTGTGTATCCAACACCAAGGAGGGAGGCAGGAAGAGGCTGTCCCATCTCACTCACAAGGAGGAGTGATAACATGTTCCTGCCAAAGCCTGTAAATGGAAAAAAGTCTTAGAGAGCTCTTCGTGACTCAGGGAAGAGGTCCACAAAGGGATTAAGGAGAAAGAAAAGGCAGTATGGACAGTGTTAGTTTTAAAAAGTCTCTTTAGGGGCTTCAGATAAGTGATCTCTGATTGACTGATCAATTGATTGATTGTCCCAGGGCTTATTCCCTGCATAGAGTCTCCAGGCCGTGCTCCAGATTGCACAAAGTGCTCAACAAATGCACAGAGGAGAGAGCAGAGAGCCACGAAATGGGAAGGACTCACTGACACAGTGGTTGATCTGTAGCATTTGTACTATACATTTCATCTCTCTCCTCTGATGAGTCAGCAGCCAGATAAACATTCACTTTCAAGCCTGCCTGCACAAAGAAATCACCAATTAAATCCTAAGAGCTTAACACAGGTTGAGAGAAGGCAGAAAGATGCAAACCTGGATTTAGCTGCAATGTTAACCACCCTCTGCCACCAACAGTGGCCTTCCCGAGGCAAGAAAAAAGCTGGAAAGGGAAGCTGAAGTAAGCGATAACTGCAGACAAGATGTGGAAATAAAATAAATAAATTCCAGCCACCTTCCAGCCTTCGCAGGTGGAGGCCCTGTGAGGTAGATCCTGGCAGCACCTCTCTCAGCTGCAGCTCCTGAGACACAGATACATTAAACACAGTCTGCAGACGGAAAGCACCAGGTAACTGATGCTGTGGAGAGGCACAGAGGTGGCACTTAGGAAATTGGTTTTGTCCAAATGCATTTTTTTGATGGAGCAGCACACAGTGCTACTCACACAATTGACAGCTTTAGGCCTCTTAACTCAACTATTTACTTCTGCTATTTTTAGCTGGGTTTTAAGCCTAGATTTTCTTTTACTTGGATAAATGTGTCTATGGCTTTCTGTGAGTGCACCTAAGTGAATGCTTGGCACACCAATATTTAGTACGTTTTGCCTGTTTTGTTCCTTGACCAGATTAACTGAGATGGAGGGAGAAACAACCTGATATTCATGCCAGGTGATACAAATCTCTTCACTGCTTCATGAAAATCCTCGATCTTCAACCATTTTAATGTCTCGTGATATTTTAGGGGGAAAAAACCCCAAACAAACCCAAACAAATCCCAATAATAAAAGACTGTGTAAGTTTGTCTTGACTCTGTACTGGAGCAAACTGCTTGTAACTCTGTAAAAGATTTAAGTCTTTGTTGGGACCATCAGAATTCCTTCCTGGTTTTTCCTGCAAAGTCCTTAACAAGATGGAAGAAAGCTGTTCTTTAATGTGTAACTAGTCTATGCAAATTATCTACATACCTCTGGGAGAAATAACAGATAAAAGTTTATTATAAGGGAAGGTACTTGGCAAAGGGGAATTTCTTCTCGGATGAATGCACACTATCTTGTTAAAGAGTGAATTGGTGAGGAAATCAGCATTTAATGATAGAGGAAAAACCAAAACCAGCCAATAACTTCAAAATTATTAAGTTGTGTTTACATTTAATGGCTGTATTTCAAACAGATGATGATGGTGTTGGTCTCCATCCAGGGGACTGGAATCCCTGGAAGTGTTTCGGGCAGCCTCATCCCAAGAAAGTCCAGTGCCAGGCTGAATGGGGCTTTCAGCAACTGGTCTGGTGGGAAGCGTCCCTGCCCATGGCAGAGGGTTGGAAGTAGATGATCTCTGGCCTTCCAGGCATCATGGCACGATTCCATGTGCCACAAACAGCGCAGGGAGACCCCCGAGCACAAACTGCGCCTCCCTGGCGGAGGAGCGGCGGGGGCGGCTGGGGAAACGGAGAACTCCTCTGGGAGACAGGCCGAGGGGTTATCCTCGGGGATAGGTTATCCCTCCTCCCCGGTTCCCGGGCAGGGCCGGGCGGGCTCGGGAGCGGGGNCCACCGGGGCCGGGCTGCCCTGGGGATCTGCTGTGTCCCCACCGGGGCCGGGCTGCCCTGGGGATCTGCTGTGTCCCCACCGGGGCCGGGCTGCCCTGGGGATCTGCTGTGTCCCCACCGGGGCCGGGCTGCCCTGGGGATCTGCTGTGTCCCCACCGGGGCCGGGCTGCCCTGGGGATCTGCTGTGTCCCCACCGGGGCCGGGCTGCCCTGGGGATCTGCTGTGTCCCCACCGGGGCCGGGCTGCCCTGGGGATCTGCTGTGTCCCCACCGGGGCCGGGCTGCCCTGGGGATCTGCTGTGTCCCCACCGGGGCCGGGCTGCCCTGGGGATCTGCTGTGTCCCCACCGGGGCCGGGCTGCCCTGGGGAGCCGCTGTGTCCCCAGTGCGGAATTAGCGCCGTTCTGAGCAGGGTCGCGCTTGTAGAACAGCAGAACCTGCGCCGCTTCCAGCTCGGGTGTTCGGCCGGGATTTGGCTCTTTTGTTTCGGGGCCGGTTTTGTGTGGTGATTTTTTTTTTTTCTTTTTTTTTTCCCCCTCACTGTGTGCAGGATGAATTTAGGTGTTGCAGACTGGCTTGTATTCCCATCGGAAGAGTGACTGTTTAGGGAAAAGGGGCTCGTAGCTGCGGGTGTGATCCAGGAGAGCCCAGGAAGGGCCAGCCGCAGGTGGTCCCCGGTGTCGGGCAGGGCTGAACGTGAGCCAGCTGTGCCCAGGTGGCCAAGGAGGCCAGTGACATCCTGGCCTGTATCAGCAATAACAGCGTGGCCAGCAGCACCGGGATGGGGATTGTCCAGCTGCGGTCAGCGCTCCTGGGCACACCTTAAATCCAGTGCCCAGTTCTGGGTCCCTTTCACAGTTAAATCCTCGAGGGGCTGGAGAAGGGCAGCAGAGGTTGGGGAAGGATCTGGAGCACAAGTCCCGTGAGGAGCAGCAGAGGGAATGGGGTTGTTTAGCCTGGAGGAAAGGAGGGTCAGGGGTGATGTTTTTGCTCTGTACAACTACCTAAAGGAGTTTGTAGCCAGGTAGGGGTCAGTCTATTCTCCCAAGTAACAAGTCATACCAGGAGAGATTTTGATTAGATATCAGGAAAAATTTCTTCACTGAAACGGTGTTCAGGCATCAGAACAGGCTGCCCAGGGAAGTGGTTGAGTCACCATCCCTGGAGATATTTATTAGGTGTGTAGATGTGGCACTTGGGGACATGGTTAGTGGTGGGCTTGGTAGTGCTGGGTTAACAGTTAGACTTGATTTTAGAGGCCTTTTTCAACCTAAATGATTCTGTGATTTCTTATGTCACTGAAAAATGGTCTTTTAGACTGAGGATGCTGTGCCCCACCAGCTTCTTTTCTGCTGTACATTCTGTGATACATTTCTGCTTTGGTGGTTACTCATCCAGCTCTCGTTTTGCACTGCCTTTCTTACTAAACCGGCTTGTTTTCTCTTCGAAGGAGCTGTACAAATTGAATGCAGCTTATACTTTCATTTTTGCAGTGGAGAAGGAACCAGATTTCTGTGGCATTTAGTGAGTGAGTTTATGGCAGCACGGTGCTACCTGCTCCATTGCTCCATTGCTAATTCGTGCAAGTACCGTTATTCCCACTTCCGTCCTCTGGCCCGCTCCACTTATAGCAAGTGGTGAGACAAAGAGGCAAAATATGTGAAACAGGAAGTAGTGACAGGCTAAGAAAGCTTCTTTCTAGTCACTCAAGTGGGCTTCTTTAAGAATTTAATTTCTTTGCTAGTGGACAGATAGTTTAATTAGAAACTGAGGGGGTCTCCTTATGGTAAGAGGAAAAGGTGCCATTTTCCTGTCTCTATATAAACACTACCAGGTGAAGGGTGATAGAATTGATGTTGAAGGGAAGAAACAGCATGAAAATGCTGGCCAGCAGTTAAATCAAAGTGCTTTTATGGATAAATATCTGTATTTGGAATTTTCAAAAAATTAAATTTTTGTAGTTCTGAGATTTTTTGCCTTTTTTGGATATAAGGGGGTTTTTTTTTTCCACTCTGTTTAACTGTTTGGAACATGTTGCCTGCCTAGGTGGTGTTCATTTCCCATTCAGCATCAAGACTTTCTGTCCACCTTGTTTCTTAGGTACAGTTTCCAGTTGAATCTTCACATCTTATCTACCAAGGATCAGACAACAAACATTAAAGGGTTTCTCAAAAATGTATGCAGTTTTTCTTGAGCTTAATGTTTGCAAATGTTTGATCTTGCATGACTACCCAGGCAAAATGAGTTTGAGATTTCAGAAGAACCTTTGCTGAACCTCCTGACCCCACACAGCTGAACTGTGGGAGTCATGGTGCCAAACTGTCCTAGGGGAGATGATTGTGGTTATAATTTACTTGTTTTAAAAACACAGGGAATAACCAGGGGGCAGGAGTCAAAAGGTAATATAATTGTACTGCTTTCATTATACTTGCATAACTAAATTTAGGTGTGATTAGAATGGCGTAAGGTTTACCTTAAGGAGCTTCCTAATTTCCTCTTGTTTTAGGCTGTGGAATTGTTTTTTTGGGCTGCCTAAGTCATATTCTAAATGCGTTTTTATGGCAGTCTGACTTCTAAAAGAGTTACACTACTCTTTAAAGTGAAACCCTAATCTGAGTTGCTGTCTGACATCTGGCCCTGAATCACTTCAGGATCTGTTTTCTGCTTTGATGGAATTCGGGAATGCCCAGTGAACACAGGGCATCCTTCCCACACTCCTGGGGTGATGCAGCTGGCCTGGTGCCAGCGTGTGGCAGCAACAGGGAACTTTGTCCACGTGCTCCATTGCTGGGGTTCCCAGCTTAGCAGGTGCCAGTTCCTCAGTGCATGGTTGCAGTGCTCTGGATCAGATAACAATGCTGTAGCCTTCAGAAGGACAGAGAAACAGCTACTTATTAGTGAAAAAGTCAGTGTTTTGTGGTAGAAAACACGAGTTCCACCTCTTCAGCCACAGGCAGCAATGTAAAAGCAGTCACTGGCAGTTTTAAGAGGGGAGTTTGTTGCTAGAGATCTTATACCAATTCTGAGGTGTTAGAGTTTAGTTTGTATATTACAAAATTTGGCTTTTTTCCCCATGAACAGTATAACTCATGGTTGGACTCTCTGTTGCCTGATAACGTAAAAGCATAATGAAAAAACCTAGAGAAGTTGTGTCCCAGCATAGATGAGGACACAAGGGGAAATAAGGGGAGTACTGTTCACTTCTTGAGAGGGCTCCAGTGAACTCAAACATTGTAAAATATTTCAAAACTTCTACAGCTTTCTTTATTAATTTTCTGAGAAATTTTGAAGTCAGCATCTTTTAGTTTCCTTTCAGCCTTAAGCTGTGCTTGTAGCTTCTTCCCATTTTTTCAGTGTTCTATGCTATACATTTTTGGCAACCTCAAGATCCAGACCCAAATGCTGGAGATTTCTCTGTAGCCTATGGGGACATGCTGAAAGCTCCTGACAGAGGAAGTGTGTCTCTAGCTCCTGTCCCCATCTCACCAGTGAGGACAGGTGCCACTACATACCTGTGCAGAAGGATGTGTCAAGCAAGGCAACTTATGCTGCCCACACCTTTCTTTCAACAAACATTTTTCTGAGGAGAATGCTGTAGACTGAGCAGAAGACGTGTATTGTCTTACTTGGGCCATATTCTGTGATGGTGGAGGGTTAAAGGTGTGGCAAGATGTGGCTGTATGTGCTCAGCCTCTGGTCCTTCCCCTAGTTCTACTCATGGTCTTCAGCAGGACCCCGTCTCAGGTGCCTTGTCCGTACATAACGTGTTGCTGAGGTTCTCCATATATTTGAAGTGTTGAGCTTTTATGTTTCCAGGTCAGGGTGGTCATGTTGGTAAATGATGTTATGAAAGAGAGAAATGTGTATCTTAGCATCAAACTAGTGCCTTGATACGGCGTGGTCTCCATGAGGCTTTGGCCATCATCAAGTCTACTCTTGCAAAGCAGCATCAAGGCAAGGTGCTTGGCACTGCCAAAGGTCAGCTGCCACCAGGGAAACCACAGAATGGCCTGAGTTGGAAGGGACTTACAGACCATCTGGTTCCAACCCCCTGATGTGCACAGGGGCACCTTTCACTAGACCAAGTTGCTCAGAACTCCATCCAGTCTCGCCTTGAACATTTTCAGGGATAGGACATCTATAGCTTCTTTGGGCAGCTTGTCCCAGTGCCTCACCAACCTCACCGTGAAGAATTTCTACCTAGCATCTACTCTAACCCTGCCCTCTTTTGATCTAAAGCCATCACCCCTTGTTATGTCACTAAATCCCTTTGTAAAAACTGCCTCCCTGTCTTTCTTGTAAGCCCCTTTAGGTGCTGGAAGGTCTTCTAGGAGCCTGCCAGGCTGAGTAACCTCAGCTCTTTTAGTCTGTTCTCATAAGAGAGGTGCTTCATGCCCTGATCATCTTCTTGGCCACATCCTTCTTATGCTGGGGCTCCCAGAGCTGGATGCAGTACTGCAGGTGGGGTCTCATGACAGTGGAGAGCAGAATCACCTCCCTTGAATGGTCAGCAAGGTTTTAATTGCCAGGTTTGTGCAAAATCAGTCTGTTGCAAATTTAAATATTTGGTTCAGGTCTATCTGTATGATAAAGAGAAGCCCTACCTGTTTTCCCCAGTTTTGCTCTGAGCACAGCACCACACCAGGGCCTTGTTTGTGAGCAGCTTGGAGATGTGTTTATTGTCCTTCCATTCTGGTTTCATTTTGGATCATTTCCTGCACATGAATTTGAGCTGTGACATTCTTGCCAAAGGTCAAGGCCTTAAAAATAGGGGTTTTCATATAAATGAAGAACTTTAAAAATTATACTGCTGGGTTCCATGTCAGAGACTATGCAGTACCCTGTATTTCATTTTCTTACTTCACAAGTGAAAGTACATTGTGCCTCTGCCAAGTGCCAGCCCCTCAAAAAGAACTCAATATGCAAGGTCACATTTAATTATATTTTATAGGGCTGTATGATTTGTATTTTATTTAGTCCTTGCCACATAACTTGTCTGGTTTTTAGGCAGTTTGTGCAAATGCAGATGTGTCAGGGAGCTGTGGTCTCTTGATCCCTGCAACTGATGTCTAGAGTGCTTTGCTTGAGACTTCTCTTGCGTCCAAATGCCTGTAAAAATACCAACTGTGCATTAGCAATGACAATAATGACTGATATTATTATGCATAATACTGCTACTACTAACAATAATGTGGTTTTACAAGTAGAAAGAATTCGCACAGAATATTCTGAGTTCTTGAATCACATTTTTATGAAATGTTTCTTTTAGCCATGATTTGGTATTATACTAAGTGATAACTTAAATTTCAGTTACTGTCTTGATGCAGTTTTACCCTTCAGTGTGCTTTTTTGGTGTAATATTTTAGGCCAGAAGTGCCCGGTAATGCACTCTCACAAAAAGGCGGAGGACTCCTGTGTTCTTGAGCTATTTAAAATACGCCACTTTGAAAGTGCTGCCCTTGAAATGATGACGAGAGAGCAGGGTTTAAACACTCCAGATGCTTCCATACAAATACCACGAGCTCTGCAGAATAAAGAAGTTTTGGCTTTTGTCAGACTAGACACTGAGAGGCAGAGGGGAAGAGATGCAAGACCAATTTCTGCTATATGCATTCAGAGTGATATTTTGCTTTATTTGGCCTCGCTTTGTGCTTCTAATCTGTCTTGAAAAGAGGGCAAGACACATGTAAAACCCCCTAGCAAACAGGTAACACTGCTGGAATAACCTCTGCACATACCTGCTGAGGAAGGACAGGCTTTGTGGTCTGGTGCACCACCAGGAGATATGAATCATTTGTGATTATTAATAATAAATTATATGTAATTACTAATCCACGTGAACATTACACAGCTCTGCACTGTCTGCACACAGGATCGGGTACACTCAGGAGAGGGCCTGAAGACAGACACAAAATCTGTGTGGGATGCAGCAGTCAGACCCTGCACAGCCATGGGAATGATGAGCAACACAGATGTAGTTTGGTGAGATGAGGCTGGCTTTCTCCTTGGGCAGTAAACAAGCTCAAAAGAGTTGATTTTTTTTGTTTTTCATGGGTTACTTGATCCTGCTGTTTTTCCTGGATATCAGTTAGGACAACTTTTTATCAACAGGTGGCTTAAAATTCCTTGGACTGTCCTGTGTTGTGTGCTTACACAGCATCCAGGCAGAGCCAGGGGTACTTCCTGCACCAGGGAGCCCCAGGAGTGGGGCAGCTGCCACTGGACTCTGCCTGGAGAGACCAGTAGCGATGCTACCTGAGGTATCCCCAGCATCCTGGGCACCTGACTGTGCATCCTTGGAGGGTGGGGTGCTTGGTGCAAGTCTTGTGCTGTTTAGCAAACGGGATTTAAATATTAGGAGGAGGAGGAAAATTACTGTTATTGCTTAAGTAAGACTTCTTTTTTCCCCCCTAAGCAGGTTTCAGTTATCTAGACATAGCAACATAAAAACCCAAGGTATTTATACTTGTCAGCTACACTTAGGATGTTCAGGAGGAAGGTATTTCCTTTATTCTGTCACTTTGGATTCAGCATGGAAAAAAATTAAAAAAAAACAAACAAAAGCATTTTGAGAATTGTGAAACAACCATGAGTGGCATTAGGGATGACTCAACATGCAACTCTGCAGCAGGCAGAATAAGAATTCTTAGAGTGGGCTTCTTTGAAATAATAGATTTAGTGCATTTACGTAAGTTCTGTTTGAAGTGTACAGGCATTAAATAGCAATTCTGAATGGGAACAGTTTTTTTTCCACATTAAGAAAAAAACAGTAGCAGAGATTTCAGCGGCTCCTTCTTTAAAAGGAGGTTATTTTTTTTCTTTTTTTTTCTTTCTTTTTTTTTCTTTTTTTTTTTTTTTTTTTTTTTTTTGTATTTGCTTAAGTTTTTTTCGCAGACTTTTTTTTTTTGTAATAGGCATAAGAGTTTTAGAGAGATTCATGTGTTTTTTAATGGCATGAAATGCTTTTTATGTGTTTCTCATCCAGTATTCTGGACTGTAAATTCTCAGAAGGCTTCTGTCATGTTTTTTCATACTTAAATGGGAGTGGAGCTAAGCATTATTCATCTGAAGATCTTGGATGAAGCTCCCTGTGCCTTAAAAAGGAAGCTGAATTGTACAGGAAATGAAGAACTGAATTTTCCTTTTGTTCTCGTAGGCATTTGTAGAGAGAAAATGGTATGTGCAGGCTAAGGCATGCATTAATATCTTGATTATATAGCTGAAATGGGTTTTGTTAAGGTAATTCTAGTAGGGTACATTTTAGATAATCATCCAGTAGGTAAGGACACATTATGGCTGTTGCTGCACAGTAGGAATAAGTATGTGTCACAACTGGAAAGGTACATTAACACCAGCAGTTCCTCTTGATAATCAGGTAGTCTGAAGAAGGCTGCCAGCTCTATATTCTCTATAATTTTCAGGGAAAAAAAAATACTGAGGTAGCTAAGAGGGCACTTGGGACAGCCCTGTGCAGAAGAGTTGTGTATATAAAATCTTTCTTGCAGCTTACGGGCTTCAGTGTTACGAAAACTATTCTGTTTCCTAGTTATTTGTGTGATTCTACTTATGGTTTGGGTCTGTGATTCTCATTTGGTTTCTTGAGTAGAGGATATTTGTTTAGCAGACATGGTTGAACATTTGCTGAGTCACTGACGATTACCATCTTTGTCTGTAAATTATTTTATTTTCCTTATTATACCAAGGAGAGATCCTCACCTCTCCTGTTTGTTAGAACAGGTGAATGTTGCTTAACAAGTTGACTTTGCTTTCATTGCTTTACTCTGTAAAGGAAGAGGTTTGTAATGAAGTAGTTATTGAATTAAGCAGTGCTTCTCAGATATCTTGGTGTATGTTTGATCTGTTTTCAGTATTTCTTTTTTTTTGGTGCGGTGCTGATAATAAACTGGGAAATCAAAGAATTTGTGATCTCTTAGCACCACTTAAAATGGCACATTTCTCTCTTCTAAACCCTAATGGGATGTAATCTTTTGTAGGTACTGAATTTGTATAATTAATAATTTTTCTGTGTCTCCCTCTTGGTTCATTCAGTTGAGGTCTATGTACACATGTGCATCATACTTGTGCCTGCTCTATAGGGGTAAGTTTGTCTTCCCTTCTAAGAGGGATTTGCTTCTTCTGTAACAAACCTTGTTGCTGATGGTGTATAATCTGGAAAACAACAATGTGCAACGGCATGAAGAGAACTTTGCCGCCCACCTTGAACACAGGCAGCCTTGGACCCCCATGCCAAGCTTTGCATGTCTCAGTTGAGGGGTCTCCCTTCCTAGCTCTGCATCCAACAGAGGAGGGAGGAGGAGAGGTACAGGTGGGGCAGCTTCAAGGCTGGCACAGAGGAGTCCCACATTCTGCCTCCCTCTTTGGATGAGGCTATACCTACTTTTTGGGAACTAGGAACATGATTTTGTGTGATGGGAGTATGAAGCCAGCCACTTTATGGTGACAGTGCTGTGTCCTGCTTTCAGTATCAAAAAGACACTGAAGAGGAATTTCCTGAAAAGAAATCATTCTGTCGGGTTTAAATTTGGGAAGATGCTCTGTTATCTTTCTGATGGCCTCATTAATGGTATGGAGAAAAACAGTATAGGGTGATTGCACCATCAGACATGCTGGAATGTTCAGTGGTGCATACACTGCTGTCTGCTGCTTCCCAAGCTGATCTCTGACATTTTGCATTTCATCAATTAGGCGTATTTAGGGTGGCAGCCTCCAAAAAGGTTGTGAGGGAGTCGAATGTGAAGCAAATGCTTTAGAGATTTTTCCTGAGTTACTTGAGAATTAAACAGATATTGCAGATGTCTCTTACTAGCTTTTTTACTGGCCTTTTTTGTTGGTGTNTTTGGCCTTTTTTGTGTGTTTGGTTTTTTTTTTTTTTTTTTTTTTTTTTCCTTCTGTGTGTCTCTCCTGCTGACTTTGCAGGGGGTAAAAGCTTAAGGCTTGGCACTAGCAGGAAGCTGATGTGGCATGAAAAGAAGACGTGGTTGTACTACTTGCACTGTAAGATAAACACTGCTATCAGCTCCTACTCAGCACTGTTCAGCCTCTGTTCTTCCAAATGTCTGCATGGCAGAAGAGTCAGGCCTCCCTGTCATGCTGATGCTCACAGTTAGTGTTCAAGAAGATGGGAGCCCAGCAGCTGGTCACAGCCCCGTTGCTCCTGTCACTGCCTCCTGAGGAACTGAGAATATTGTGCCCATATCACAGGGAATTAATTTCATTTAAAAATCTGTGGGTTTATTTCACTCCCCCCACTAATGTGTTATTAATTTAATTGCTCGTTGGTTTCTGAAGACTTTTGGAAAGTGCAGGGAGGAGGGGGTGACAAGATCTATTTTAAGCTGCTGCCTTCTTTAATTTATGCTCATGATTTTTTTTTACCAGCAGCACTTTGTGATCCAACTGCTACTTCTAAATGTCATTTACTTGAATAAAAAATGTAATTAGTTTCTAAGTGTGACATAAGCACTGAAAGTATTATCTGAATCACAAAGTGCTGTTTGAACAGCAGCTTTCCCATGACAGGAGGGAAAGTTCACGAAGTCCAAGGTGTGCTGCAATACAAGTGTAGCAAAAATACTCAAAATCACTTGTTTGCAGGTTTTTCTGTCACCCATAAGGCTTTCTACTAGGGAAAAACTGATTTATAAATCCCCCATATTAAATAAAAAACGGGTGAGCACTATTTGGTTATCTGGCGTTCTCTGACACTGATTGGTGTTTCTGATGGAAATCAGCAAGCCTGTGCTTCCCAGCACTCCTTGAAGAGCAGTTGCTCAAGCACCTGTTAACTATGCATTGAAAGAGAGCTTGTTGAACTTCAGTAGTCTCAGGTTTTGTTCAGGATTATTACCATCAAAAACTTTTTCAAATGATTGCTTGATTCAGTCTAAAAAGATGAGAGCTCCACATCAGTTTTTAGACTGAATACCCAGAATACCCACTGATCCGTGGACTGAGCATCTGTGAGTTATCAGGTTCCATTCTAGTGGACAGAAAGTTATTCACAGTCCTCTGAGATTCTTTTCAATGCCGATGCTTTTATCCTAAAGAAGAGAGAGAAAAATTTGCAATTGCTTGATCTTGCTGAGATGGTAATTTCTCTAGGTAGAAGTTGGTGTGCTTATTGAGAATGTGCCTACCAGTGTCCCTCAGGAGGAAGTGGGAGTGTGTTTATGTGGGAGTGCGTGCGAGCTGTAAGTGGGAGTGTCTGGTTTTTCTATGAAGTTGTCCATTTCCAAACCTTACAGCTGATGTTTTGTTGTCTGTTACTGTTACTGTTACTGGTAACAAACATTTTCTGGAGCTTCAGAACTAGCACCCCAACCCTACCTCCGATGACTTAAAATTTATTGACACCTTTTCATTTACAGCTCTTAACCTGCCTTTAGTTCACAGGAGAGACAAGGTCTGGGTCCCACCAGATGACTTGCACACAACATCTCGTAATAAAACTTCCTCAAACAACAGAATATTGGGAAAGGCCAAGTTTCAGCAGTGCTCTGTATATATGCAACAGTGCTCATAAAAATGAGTGCATCACTGTTTATCTTGTTGCTAAGATTGGAATTGATATGTAACTCTCTGACTGGATTGTTGTCCACAGTGCATGGGGCTTAACTTACTTGGAAAATTTAAGCCCCTCTTAAATTTCCTGTTAAAGCCAGTAGGGGCAGAAGTTCAGCTGACATAAAACTATGTGGAATGAGTAATCCCCTCTGTAGACTCCCTGGAGAAAGATCTTTTCAGCCTTCTCTGTGGATGCCTTTATAGAAAGTTCAGTTCCTTTAAGGTTTTGTACTAAATCAATAAATAAGTTAATAACAGAGCAGTTGTTCATCGTGAGCTCTGGGAATTTCCTATATTCAAATTTCTTCAAGAGGACAAATTTCTCACTTAGGGAGCAGATAGTGCCTTTCTCAACTGCTCAGTCTCCAGGCCTTCTCTCACTTGTAGGTCTTCTTATCAACAATAGACAACCATAACCTTCCCTTACCTTGTCTGTAGTGCCAGGGGAGCGACAGAATTTTGTCCTTGTTTATGTCTGTGAAGAACAGTGAGTGTGCATCCCCTCTGTGATGATCTCCTGAGCTTTCTACCAAATCTCTGGGGAAGATCTTTCTCTGGAGTTTTAAGTTGACCCTAAACTTACCCAAATTGGGGCAGGAGCATTCCTTTAATTCCCCAGGCAGTCATATGATGCTTAGTCAGCTAATATTGCCTTATATGGCCCATTTGTTGACTACAACTAAGTCCTATGAACACCTGGTCTTTAAAGCCGTGACTTAGAGACAAAATGATGACAGTACAGGTCTGATCAGCACATCCTGAAGTAAAAAAAAAAAAATCAAAACATTTTGGGTCTTTTTTTTGTTAGTGAGCAGTGGGTTTGATACCAGTCTTCCTGTGACTCCATTGATAACTATATATGTAGCCTTCACTGTGTGCAGAAAGGCCTGGAAATGTGAACAATGTGCACCCAAGTCCCTAGAAACTTGAAAAACTAAGTATATAAATACTTATGTTGTATAAGTATAAACTAAGTATATAAATAATTATGTGCATTAAGTAAAATATATTAATTTTTTGCATGTCATGTTTTGTGTTTCATTTGAAGTGGTATCATGTTTGGATGATCTTTCTTTTTGCAAGAAAATAAACAGAAACAAGTACTTCAAAATAGTGATAAGATTTCTCCATCTCTCTTTTGATCCCTATTTTAGGAAGGCATGAGGTGTGGTCCTGGAAAACAGCCAGCAAGGAATCCCTGTGTCTCATGTGGCAAAAAGTGAAAGTGCAGCTGATGTTAAGCATGTCCTTCCTCACTGCTCTTTTTTGGTATTGTAGAAGGCTATACAGCTTTTTAGCACAGCTGCTGAAACGGTAGGTTTTTATTACTCAGACTTTAATCTTTCACACTCTTGCTTATTTCAGTAAATACTGACCTTCCACACCTCCTCATTGACACCTGTTCTATCATTTGTATTTCAGGTGGAGCAACTACCTTCAGAGGCAACTCATAAGTAAGTTTTTTGTTGTCACTGCACATTCGTTAATCACCCTCGTAACTTCCCTTTAGATGCAGAACAGCAGAACGTAACTAATCTGTGAATCAATCTCAATTTAGGGAATCTCAGTGTGCTGCCAGAAGTTGATCTACTTGGTTATAGTGCAAGAGAATGGAAAGGAGAAACAAAGCAGGCCAAACAGATGAGGGAGGTAAGAGTTAAATTTTAATCTCTGCATGAGGACAGGGGAGAACCAGCACCTGGGAAAGGAATAGCACTCTCAGTGCAAACAGCTACAGCAGCTATCAAAGCTTGCTACAGTCGCTAGTCAAATGAAAAGCAAAAGGCACAGCATGAATATAGGTCTAAATACAGAGTGCAGTAGTGCAGGTTTTAATCTTGTATGTATTCTGAATTCCCTCTTCTAGCACCAGCAACCCACACAGCGACCTTAACAGGAAAAATCATCCCCAGTGCTAAAGCCCAAATAATGTGGTCTTAGGTGGTGTCACTTGGCCAGCGTTTGATTTAAAGTAAAAACTCTTATTCCAGGGAGGAAGGAAGCACCACATCTTCCAAGCTCTGACGGTCCATGCCTGGTAGCCTTCCCCTCTCCAGCATCATTAGCTGCAGCTGGGAGCAGGCAGGGCAGGAGCTGGCATCTAACCTGTGCCAGCTTGGATGCTGCCCAGCAGGCTGGGAGCTGGGGTGCTGGATGGTGCCCATCCCATGCCTTTGGGCACAGTCCCCTGGTGCCTTCTCCTGCACAGGGCACTGCTGAAAAGACAGGCAGTTCAGCTGCGCCAGTGCATTTGACATGTATTTGCTTTAGGTCATGGTATTGGAATCACAGGCCAAGTGATTCTCCTTCAAGAAGGACTTGAAGGGTAAAAAGAAGCTGGTAAGGATAAACAGTAGCATAAAGGGGTTGTGGAAAAAAGAAGATAGTTTTCAAAAAGCTAGAATTGCGTTCAAGTGATGAACAGAGAAAAAGGATCCAGTTTTGCCACGTTAAATGCAAGAATACAGCAGTGCCAAGAGTTCACAGAACAACACACAAGGCCAAAAATTGTTTGGAGGAGCATGTGACAAAAGATAGCAAAACTTCTAATAAATTTGCAAGCCCATACTGGGCAAAAAGCCTTTCAGAAAAATCTATGAGCCTTCTTATAACCAGACCTGAAAAGGAGACTCCTGCATATGGAGCAGTCAGTGGATGTCTGCTTACATCAGATAGATGTTGCCATGGTAAGGAGCACATTTTAGAATGAGGTCTTGTGAGATCCAGCATAACATGCTTATTGTCCCCAAAAGGAACAATCCCATGTTTGTCTTGTCTCTCCCTCTTTCTCACCTTGTCCTAACTAAGCAGTCACTCTCCCACTTCTGTGCTGGCTCTCTTCCTCTTTCAGATGTGGCCCACCTAGATGGTAAGCTGATAAAGCAGGTCATCCAGAAAGAGGCTTCTCTGAGGCCTTCAAGCTTGCTGAAGCAGAAAGAAACTCTCTCAGAAGAAAGAGTTTAATAGGCTTACTATCTCAGCTGATACTGTAAGAGTAAGGGGACAGAATGCAGTTGAGAAGTGGTGGTGGGATGGGGTGAGAGAGTAACCAAGATCAACAGGGTGTGGATGAGGAATTGAGACCATCTTGCTGCCCCCTTCAGGAAGCAAACTGGAAGTGATGGAGCCTGTGGGACTGTAGAGTCCTCTCCCTAATTCTCTGCCGGTTTATTGCTCAGAATTGTCTCAACAAGGGCTCAGATGGCAGCCAAGGGTAATGCAGAGTGTGTAGCTGGACCAAGAGCCGTCCACTTCAGCACAGAGCTGCTGTGTTGCACGATGGATTCAGGTCAACGTAAGGAGATGTTTTTGCCAAGAGGAGTTTTCTCCAGGTACTGGTTCCTGCCCTTTTGCTGCTGCATCTCACATGTCAGTGCAAACTGTAAAATGAGTGAGGTTAATGCTGTTACAGCACAGAAATCTGTGCTGATCTGCTCTAATTTGGTTGACCATGTGAATGTTTACAGTAGCAGCAGTGCAGAGACTTGAACGAGTGGCTGTGTTTGGAAGGAATGCAGAGTCACTCTTAAGGGACAGCGCCAGTCTAAGGTGTTTACAAAAACATGGTGCTTAACATTTCTGTGTATATAAATCTTAAAAATACACTCTCTTGTTCCCCTAGCTCCCTCTTATGAGTAGTTTGGAATTGGAGTTCAAACAGCATGGTTTTTTCCCATGATTTAATATTTTTATTGCTAATTTTTCTTGGTCTCTTTCTAGGCATATGAAGAATTGTTTAGGAGCTGTCATATCAAATACCTGAGACAAGTCAGGAGGGACAACTATAGTGTAGTAAGAGCGGTGCTTTTTCAGATATTCAGCCAAGGCATTCCTTTTCCTTCGTGGATGAAGGAGAGAGATATATTGAAGGTAAAATTAATTTCCTAAATGAACACATTTTAGCTATCCATGCAGAGCAGAAGAAAACTTTCTTCAGTGTGAAAAGTGATATGTTGACTGTCAAAGTGGAGAATCATTATCAGAATTCAAAGAGAAGTTTTTCAAACCCATTGAACTACATTTAATTGAAAAACTGTCCCTGATCTAAATATACCAACGAGAACATGAATCTAAATGATGATAAAAAAAGGAAAAGTAAAAGTGGATGGATGAATGTTACTGCAATCCTGCTAGATGTCACCCCCTTAACACAACAGGTTAGTTGAATACTTCCCATCCACATCCATGCAAAGTTCAGTGGCTAACTTGGGAGCTGCCCAGGAATCCTGCCCTGGGCTCCAGGAGCTCTGGCCAGAGATAATGGCAGAGAGGTGGGATCTGTAGCTTCTGCCTGTAGAGAAGCATGTGCAGATTGGATGGTGTCTGTAATCCTAAATACCTCACTGAATATGGAAGTATCCAGCTTTTCCAGAGTGTGGTTATATATTTTGCTGAGAGCATATTTGCATCTTCTGTTTTTTTGGCTGGCCCTGTTCTAAAAGTTTCTTAAGGAGTTGGCAGTTTAGTGCATCATCCTTTATAGCATTTGAATTGTGAGGTCCATTTGCTTTGTTGTTTGAACTGTACAAACAGCTGGTAGAACCACATCGTAAATTGTATGTAGACAAGTTTATATAACCTTATATCTGCTTCTTGTTATGTTTATGATTAGCTTGCCTTCTGTTTTTTTCCCAGCTGCCTGAAAAGCTTTTGTATTCTCAAGGTTGTAACTGGATTCAGCAGTACAGCTTTGGGCCAGAAAGATACACAGGTCCCAATGCCTTTGGGAAGTTGCGCAAATGTATGGAGGCGTTAAAGACAAATGTGAGTATCTAGGAAATGGTTGGGAGGAATAAAAGCCTTGAGAAATGGGTTCAGAAAGAGTTAAAGAACTGCTCCTGGTTACCTATTTGCAGGGCAGTCAGCCCCCCTTGCCAGGTTCAGACTGCTGAGTTGGTGGGAAGGCCATCTCCTCTCGTGCGGGGAAATCCAGCTTTTGGTGATCCACTAGGCAAAATACTCAGGAGTCCCCTGTAGGTTAGGGAGGCCACTGTCCCCACAGCTTGTCCTTGCCATCAAGTGGCTTCTGTAGTATCTCATCATTTTGATTAAAAATAAACATGCTGTATGAGATGCTTCTGGATTAACCCCCCAGCTGAAAAGAAGCAAACAAGCGGTGCATTTTCTTCTAAAACTATTGTATTTTCTTTGCTTCTATCCCCATTAAATTTTCTAATTATCCATTTTTGCTATAATTTTTCTCTGTAAGCTTAAGCACTTGAGTGCAAAGACCTGTCAGCCTCACCGCCCCCTCTGCTCAGCATTGCCAGATTGCCATCATTTCCAACCCAGGACTATAATTCTTATTTACATATTTAAAATTTGGGGAGATTTAGTAGCCCCAAAGCCTTCTGAAAGAGAGAGAAAGAGTTGGCCTTTCAAGACCTTGCACCTTTCTTGAGCTCCTCTGGGGTTTCTGCGCAATCTGCAGTGATAGTAATTGTTGATTAAAAAAAAGAAACAAAAACAACCCCAAACAGACTAATTTAAGCTCTAGAAACAAAGCATTAGAAAGAAAAAGAGGCAACTAAAATAGATTATTTGGTCCTTCACCTGCACCCTTGCTGTGCCAAAGTGACAGCTGCATCTTCTTGGGATGGGCCTGGTAGTTGATATTTGCAGTTACTTTGTTCTGGTTGCTCTTTGATTTCCCAGTGTTGGGTTATGTGGCTTTCATTTTTAGCTTGTAGTTCTTCTAGCTGGTTAATGTATGAATCATTTAATCTGCATTTTTAAGAAAAGAAGTTTTAAGTCAAAAGAATGAATAAATCCTTAAAATTAACAAATTGTTTCAAAGCAACTCTGTGATGCATCATGCTATTACTGGGCATGAGGGATAGCTCCCAACTTCATTTTTTAAAATAAGGATGGTGTTGAGCCGGTGAGATAGGTTTAATTTTTTATTTTTACTAACAGGGTACTTTGCTGCCTTTCCCAGCTCCCTCGTCACAGAATCATAGAATCATTTAGTTTGGAAAAGACCTTTAAGATCATCAAGTCCAATTATTAACCCAGCACTAAACCATGTCCACAAGTGCTACATTTATACTTTCAAATATCTCCAGGGACAGTGACTCAACCACTTCTCTGGACTGCCTGTTCCAATGCCTGACAACACTTTCAATGAAGAATTTTCTCCTAGTATCCAATCTAAATCTCCCCTGGCAAAACTTCAGGCATTTTCCTCTTGTTCTATGACATGTTAGTTGGGATAAAAGACCAACCCTTACCTGGCTACACCTTCCTTTTAGGCAGTTGTAGAGTATGATAAGATTTCCCCTTCATACTTGTTTTCTCCAGGCTAAACAACCCCAGCTCCTTCTACTGCTGCTCATTAGCTTTATGCTCCAGATCCTTCACCAGCTCCACTGCCCTTCTCTGGACACACTCCAGCACCTCAGTGTCCTTCTTACAGTGAGCGACAAAAGCTGAACAGATTTGAGGTGTGCCCTCACAAGTGCTGGGTACAGAGGGACAACCACTGCCCTGGTCCTGCTGGCCACACAATTGCTGGTACAGGCCAGGGTGCCACTGGCCTTCTTGGCCATCTAGGCACATACTGGCTCATGTTCAGTTGCTGTTGACCAGCACCCCTACTTTTCCACTCTTTTCCACTGAGCCACTTTCCAGCCACTCTGGCCCCAGCCCATAGTGCTCCCTGGGGTTGTTGTCACCCAAGTGCAGGACCTGGCACTTGGCCTTGTACCTCAAACCATTGACCTTGATCAGATTGGGGGCTGCTGCCTGCAAATGCTGTTGTGCCTGGGCTCTTTCGATTAACACCTGCTTTACACTTAGACCAGGCTTCTGTTCCTGTTTTGCAATCTTTTGTGTTAAATAGAATGCTTAATAATTTTAATAATATTATTCTTCTGTGTGCTTTCCAGTGGGCTGAAATAAGTGCTACAAGAGATTATGAAGAAAGAGGAAGCATATGTAGTACACTGTTTTCTGATGAAAGCAAGGAATACAAACTATATGAGGCCATAAAATTCATCATGCTCTATGAAGTTGTCGAAGCCTATGAGAAGATAAAAAGCAGAGATGAACCCGTACACAACCTTTTTAACCTTCTCTTTGCTCGTGACTCTTCGTCTGACCCTCTGAGTTTCATGATGAATCATCTGAACTCTATAGGTGACTCTATTTGCTTAGACCAGGTAAGGAATAGATGAACAACAAATCACAAAAATTATTCCATCTTTGTAGTGATTAGGTGACTATATCATACATCATACATGATAGCTGGCCCATTGTTTTTTTCTTTGAGGTGTGGGAAAGTGGACTGTGGATAGCCATTCATTTTCCAGGAAAAAACCTGTAGTAAGAGTGGACCAAAAATAAATACTACAGGCTATCAATAAGGCATAGTTTAGAACAATAATAACTTTGATATGAAAAATAGTTTTAGATGACGCTGTTTTGACCAGTTGTTTTGCTTTTCCTATCTGTTCCACTATGCCAAACCCTGCAGTATCACTCTCTTTTCTTCCCACCCTTTGGTTCTCATGAGATCTAATGTCTATTAAGAGTAGGTAACAAGAACTCTACAATCACCTTTATATGTTAAGGTTTTTGTTTCCTGTTTTATAATTAGTTCAGTGCTGACATCTAAATTCTGCACTGCCATTCTGCAAATTGTTTCACTTTCCAATGGCTGAAATTATTTTTCATAATCAATTTCAGTTATCAAGTCAATTGTGATGCAGTCAGATTTAGGAGTAGTTTGATTATAATTGGACAAGTTCTGCTCTGTCTGGCTATGCCCAAGGATATGAACTTTTCCCAAACCTTTTTTCCTGATTAAGCCATCCATTGCAAGAAGTATCAATGAATACGCCAGTTCTCCAGTTTCATATATGTAAAGTACCAAGAAACTTTTTCCTTTTGCTGTTATGTTTTCCATATGTAGCAAGTGATCACAAGGTGGCAGGCTTCCCATTTTTTCAGGCTATATCAGTCTTGCTAACGGCTATTCCCTTCTTGCTCCCCAGTGAGCTGGCTTGGGAGCAGGTTATGTCTGGCGTCTGAGGGAGGAGGAATGTTTCTCTCTACATGCAAAGAGAAATGGCTGTTGGGAATGCCCTCAAAGTTTTAATGTTCTTAACTCCACTAGCAAAAGGGCCCCTTCTATTCCTTGTCTACTGTTTTGAAGCTAAATGACTTGCCTTAACTTGGATTATCTTCAGTTTAGTTTTCAAAGGCTACAAATAAATGTCTTACAGACTTCTCTCATTTTTAGGTTGAACTGTTTCTTCTTGGATACTTACTTGAAGTAAAGATACGAGTTTACAGACTGCATAGGTTTAACACTGAGGAATTTCAAGTAAACTATCCGGACGTATACAGAAGGGAATGGAATGAGATTTGTCTCCTGACTGAGGATGACCGCTATTTTCACATCCCCCTTTTCAGAACGTGAAGGACCAGTGACTTTTTTTTTTTTCCTTTGTGTAGTATAGTGAGTGACCAATTCCAGTGAATTAGGTTTCTAATCAGCAACAGTGAAATCTTGAGAATGCTCAATAATGATTACAAAATGATTTATGGGCTTATTGTGTAAACATTTTGCTTTCCCATCGCAGCTCAGTTCACCATCAGTCAGCCATAAAAACCATAAAATATATTGCTATACTGTCTGGGGCAAAAAAATGTGACATTTGAGGGTTGTCAGACAAAAAAAATTGGACTGCCTGACAACGAAGGCAAAGGTTATGCTGGGTTTTCCATTGCTAGCCTAAGGGTTTATTCTGACATCCATGGATGGCTTAAACTCAAGTGCTTAAAGCAATGACTGCCTTTCTCTACTCTTGTCTCTCTCTAGCTAGGGAGGATGAATCACAAAAGAAGTAAATTCCAGGGTCCCACAGTTTATATTCCATGCTATTTAACTTGCACTGAGTTGGGATGGGAGGATATAAACTGGGGCCTCTGCATGGCTGCTTCAAATCCACTTGGCTTTCCTTGTTGCCAGAACACCCCTCTCCAGGGATGGGCAGAGCAATCAGCTGCAGGCTGTACTTAACTTCAGACATGGGAAATTGAGCCGTCTGCACCCAGCAGTGATCCCTGAAGGTGAAGAACTGTTACACAGGGGGAAATAATCAACACACAAGAATACTGTGCCAGATGAATGGAAGATCTCCTGTGTCAGGGAGGAAAGTACAGAGCTGTCTCCACGGTAAAAAGGGCAGCGTTAGTAAGTCACATGCAACAGAGTCACATCCAGTAGCTGTGTATGGCTTTGGTCAACTTGTAAATCCTTTAAGGGCTGATTTCAACATCACCTGCCAAGATTTCCTTTGCAATTCACCTGAGAAAGCTGTGCATGGAATACAGGCCAAAACACTGCATTTTCAGAAAATACTGGTTTTTCTATGCATTATGTGGATTCAGCAGTGTTGCATACATGTTTTATCTTCTGATTATGTATTAATCTCCTTGCCTAGAATTGCTGTCTTTAATTTGGACCTCTGTGTTTGAAGAAGTCTGTCCAGGACAAGTAAATGAGATTTACCTTCCTACATGGAATATTTTGCTCAGTTCTGTTTTCTAAGAGAATCAGTGTGTTTTGATTATTTCAAAATAAGGACCTTAACTTGAAGTATTAGATCTTGCAAAATATTTGTGAAAAGCTTACAGTGCCACAGGCTGATGGTTGTATTGAAAAGGGTGGGATTTATTAAGAAACAAAGCCTCTCCTTTCCTTATTATAGAGGTATGGGGACAGGCAGGTTTGTTTTTTTTAAACCTGCAAAATAAAATGCAAGCCAGTAGCAAAAATGGGAACAGGGCCTGCAGGAGTTAAAGCAGTTGCATGAGGTATCTTCATGGTAATGCTTGAAGTCAGTGGAAAGTGCTCAGTTCCTTTGTGTAAAGGAAAGCTATTTTATCCCTTATGGTCCTTTTATTTGTATATATATATATATATTTATAAATACAAACACCTGAGTTCTGTATTGTAGCTGTTTTGTTTCCTGAAAGTTTGAGTTCAGTTTTGTTGAATGATTTGTAGATTTTAATTAAGAAAGCTTGATAGCTGTAATAATTTCATCTCATCAAAACCTGCATAGCAAGTACTTTTATTTATTACAAGAAAGGTTTTTTCACTGAATGAAATAATTTCCTTATTTTAGATTTGGTTCTGCTCTGCATGGGAAAAAGTTGTAATACCTAAGTGTAGAGTATTGTTATCTATTTTGCATCAACAGTAACATTTACAGTTATCAAAAAACTTGTCTATATTTTATTCTTGTTTTTGGTACAAACAGACATATCATAAAAAGTATGTATTTTTGTAGTGGGCTTTTTAATGATTTGCATATTATTTGTGTTTAGGAGTACAAAAGCATTACAGCTGCATGATAAATTGTGAAAACGTACATTTTTGTGACCTTGAGCGTATTAATAGCGGGGAATTAATAAAAATCTAAAACAGACAGTGGAGTTTACCTCGCCAGTTTGGGTGTTTGCATCTGAACCAGGTCACCTGAGCCAGGGCTCTCTGCCGTGTCAGTGCAAGGCAATGGCACATGGACAGCCAGAGGGGTGAGTCTCTAAAAGGGACTGGTTCTCTTCACTGACTGTAGTGGGAGCTGGCAGTGATCAGCATAAACCTCTGTGCTCTAGATATTTGAAGTTAGATGACAATACTGTTGTCCCAAGAATCGGGAAAGGACATACAGAAACAGATCTGCTGGCTTATCAGGTGTCACAGGTGCCAGCCAAATCGTGCTAGGAACAGAAATGGGAGGTGAAAACAGAGGCACTTCAGGTGAGGATAATCACAAGTCTTAGAGATAAATGCAGAAGGATAGTAAGAAGCACTGAGACAGGTTTGGGGCTGCACTGAGTTTTAACCATATATTCTTTGAGAATATATTTTACTTATGTATAAAGCAAAAAAAAGTATCTGTTTACATATGAATAAATACATGTATATACATATATATACAAATATGTTTAGGAAGGTGTGTATATAAGAAAAATCCCTAAAAAGAAAATTATACTCAATAAAGTGTATCTGAAACAAACTGTACCTATGTAAATGACAGGTGCTGCACAATATTCTCCAGTCAGTGGCAGAGACAAATTTTCTGTTCAAATCCAGAAGCACACAGTCATTACAAATATTTTTAAAAGCAGTGTTGTAGGCAGCTAAAGTCAGGATGTGTTTATTATTTACTATTTTTCATTTAGCAAGAAGAAGAAACCATACTGAAGCCTCAGCCCTGGGTTTGGATTTTTCACCAATCTTGAAAACATGTGTTAAGAGTTTTAACAGAGCAGCTGAAGAAATGGTTTTTTTTCACTTTTACTGTAATGGAGTAAAAAGTCTTGCAGCTTGAATGTCATCTTTTTAAAAAATTGCATCTCAAAAGATGTATGAACCACATTCAATAGTTCATTTTAACTCCAAAAGAAATACTGTCAATATTCATTCTTCAGCTCTAACACTGAAATTGCTTCTTATCTAGTTTGTGGCTACTAAGTTGCAGCTAATTAAAAATTGCTCAGTGTAGTTTTTTTGTTGCTGGTAACTTTACCTGCTTTGGCTCAGGGTGTTGAGTTCAATGTCTACGAAGTAGTTTTCAAATGCAGTTTTAAACTTGTGTAAAGCACAGATTTAAGGCATATGTATGATTTCAAAATAGCTCACTTGTCCAGAATAAAGACTTGTTCAGTCAAAGCATAGGAAATACTTTTTTTTTTTCCCTGGGATTTGGATTTCACTGTTTCATTACATTTCATCAATTTACAACAATCCCACCTCTGGCCCTTTTATTTTAGTGTCATTACAGCACAAATGTTTTTTGGAGGCTTCATTTTTATGAAAAGCTCCTGATTTTGAAGAAAAGGTAAAGCTGGAGTTCTGGAACCACAGAAGTCCTGGTCTCTCCCTCTTCTTTTGTGAGGGTTTCATGGTGCTGGAAGGCTTCCCTGGCAGGAGAGGAACTTTCATTTTGGACCTGGTTTTGTGAGAGGGCAGGATATAACTCTCTGATGGTCCCTTGAAATTATTTTTTGGAGGAGCCTGGCGTGGTCATTGGGCTGGAGGGGTGCTGCTGCCTCACTACGTGACATTTGTTTGTGTTCACAGCATCCCTTGTGGCGTTAGTCCAACTCTGATTTTGGCCAGGGATGGAGCAGGGAGCCTTGCAGAGGCTTTTTGAAACATTTGTCAGAAAATATCCAAGGAGACCCACATGCCTCAGAGGAAGGAGGTGATGGACCTAGGAGAGACAGAAGATAATTGCAAAAACTTTTCTCCATGGGGCTTGGTTGATTTGCATCTCTCTTAATGAACCACAGAGCTTTGAGTCAGCTCTGTGTCAGCCATGGCCAGTGAGTGAGGAGGATGGCTGGAGTATTGCTGGAAGCTGTGTGTGCTGAACAGTGCTGCTGGGAGGGAAAAATGAAAAGCATTAGAGAAATAGAATGGCTCCCAGATGCATTCATCTTCTGACATACCCCAGTTTTGCATAATTCTGAGGTTAAATGCCTTAGGAGGCAAATTAACCAAAACATCTTCCTCTCTTAGTGAAGCCTTTGGCCATAGTCCAATGCTTTACTGAAATGAGGAGGCAACTAAGTTGAATAAACTTGTGCAATCCAAACCGTTCTGTGATCTTAAAAATATTTAAAATTATCATCTTTTGAGTTCGCAATGATAAATACAGCATTTAGTTATGAAGGAATTTTTTAGCTATCTTTTAGATGGCTTCCAAGCATCAGAAACGGCAGTTCAGTAATCTCTGTTCTACTGGCAGTTCTTTGATTGTCACACTTACCTGCAGTGGTGGGTTCCCCCCAGCCAACAGGCAAGAACCCACACAGGTACTCACCCTCACTCCCACACCAGCAGGATGGGGTCAAAACCAGGAAGAAGAGGACCAAGAAAGATTTTAGGCTATGATAAAGACAGGGAAATAAATCACTTCTCATGCACTGTCATGGGCAAAACAGACTTGAGTTGGGGAATTTAACTTAATTTATTGGCAATTAGCATTAGTATTTAATTACAGATTTAGGTATTGGGAAACTTAAAAAAAGACAAACATTAAATGCTTAGGGAAGAAACACCCCTCCCCTTCTCCAGGCTCAACTTCACTCCAGACTCCTCTCCCTTGTTATCACCACAGGTCACTCATGCTCAGTGCCATCAGTGAGGCAATGACCAGAGTAGGGGGGTTGTGCAGTCAGAATCTGGTGATCTCTCACTGCCTCTCTATGCTTCAGAGGGAATGCTTCATTGGCTGAAGTCTTCCCCTTCTAGGGTGTACCAGCTCTAATGATGGCTTGGGATAAATAAGTTCTAAAACACTTGCTATGTTACATGTTAATTACCAATTTTATAAACATTTGTTCAGCTTCATATAGCATCCATGCTACTGGAAGGGGGGAAAATGGCAAAAATTAAAGTAAAATCGATGTTTTTGTTGTCTTCTTTAATTCTCTAATGTGCTATAACGTGCCTGTATTTCTACAGGACATGGATTAGAACAGATCAAAAGGGTCTGAAGGAAGAGACTCAGAAGGTAAGGGATTAAAATCAATCCTGGAGTGATTCTGGACCTCACGCAGGATATACATGGGAGGTCAAGCAATGACCTAAGGGCAACAGGAGGTGTGGAAAAGACATGGTGTCCTGGGCTGACAGTGCTCTCTATCCCATAATCCCATATCATGGACTCCTTTGTTATGTCTAAGAGCTGTCCCTTCCCTGTTAGGGGGGCGGGCACTTTCCTGCTGGCTTTTCGGCTGCTGCTGGCTTTTGGCTTCCTGGCTTTTAGGCGCGCTTTGCTGTCTCGCAATTTCTGCTATTTTCTTGCCCTTTCGTTCTTTTGTTTTTTTCTTCCTTTCTTTCTGCCGCCTCTGTGCTCTGTTTGTTTTTTTTTCTTTCCCTTTCCCTCTTCTCCCCTTCCCCCCCCC
>VWZU01016438.1:1656601-1668917 GCA_013397095.1 Sterrhoptilus dennistouni | reverse complement strand
TTTTTTTTCCCTTGTGTCGGGGGGTGTTTATTTATTTGTTAATAAACCGGTTTTTTCCACTTTGTGTTCAAGAGATTCCTTCCCAAACCCAGGGTGGGGGGAGGGGTGGTAGAGGTTTTGTTATTAGGGGATTTCTTGAAGGTTCTCCCCTAATTCAACCCAAACCAGAACACATGGCTAGGAGAAGTAAGCAAATTCGTGGAAGAAGACTTAGCAAGTCCATGGATATTTTTTAGTCTGAACTGCCAGTCTATGACTGGAGATGTGAAAATTTCCCAGGGTAATATCCACAGAAAGTGTACTTGCAGTTCTTCTTCCCTCCAGCCTAAAACATGACACATGAATAGACCATGCCTACTATAATTGAAGCTGCTCTCAGCTGTCCCTTCCAAATAGAGGACTTCACTGCTGTGAGGGTTCTCCAGAAGAGCAGAGGTGTTTCTTGCCTTTCCTGTATAGATGGCTTCCCTTAAGGTTTCCTCTTGTTTGCTGGTTGGGTCCCCACATTTGGCATTTTCAGTGCTTCTGTTGCTGCTGTAGCAGGGATGAAAACACTTCAGCACCTTCTGTTCTGAATGAGACATGAGTGAAGCCACATGCTTTTGTTTCACAGGCTGTGAAAAGCCCATCATTGGGCCACATCTCTGTCTTCAGGGTCCCCAGAGGTATATTCAGGGAAACATTTAACCCCCTCATTAGCCTTCACAGGTTAGCCTGGAGCATGGGAGCTTGAGAGTCCTCAACGACAGTCATCCAAACCTCAACATATTTTCTAAGTAAGGAGAAAAATGGGAATCAAACTTACAGGCTCAGCAAACCCAACAAGGTGAATTCTTTCACATTGCAACACGTGGTGTGAGCACAATTCAGGAAAGCTGCAGGCAGAGATACCTGGAACTGAGACATTTCTTTGAGCTTCTACCAAAGTCGGGAACACGAGCAAAACTGTTCAGTAGCCACCATGGATGCTCTACCCAGTTTAGTAGCCAATGCATCCATGAGTGGATCACAAAAGATGTGAGCAGATCATGTTGGTTTGGTTTTTTCAAGAACCATGCAAGCTACACAAGATACTAGTTCTGTTCTGGGCAGCTCCAGAGGTCCTGCCTTTCTACATAGAACTGGTCTTTGAAAGGCAGGAAGAAAAAAAAAAAAAAAAAGGTGTGATAATTCAAACTAGAAGTGTTATTACAGGCATATCTGTAAAAGGGATGAAAGACATTTTACGGACTGTGAGAGTGGCTTTAAAAATGCAATTCTCAGCAGCACTAGTCAGAAAAGATAGGTGTAACATTAGGTCCAACAAGTGTAACTCATCTAGAGCTCCAGAGTATACTGTACAGAATGATTCAGAATGATATAAGACCAAATTTGGGCTGTTTGAGTTACACTGCTAGGAGTGCAGCACTCTGGAAATGCAAGAAGAGGAAAAGGAAGTAAGATATATGATTTAAATAAAAAGAAAAGAGAACACCATTTGTGTGGAAAGCCACCAGCCTATTTATCTTATTGTCCTTTTCAAAAAAAGACATAAACCTGAATAAAATTCCAGTACAATTAAGTGCATAAAATACTGGTTTTGATTAAGAGTTTATTACATAAATTAATGCCAGTATGTTGACTGTACCTTTGTGACTCACAAAAGTGGACTATTATTAGAAAAATGCATAGATATTAGCAGAGTGGTTTCATGACAGCTATATTTTTGAAGCTGATGAAAAAAAAGGAATTATGATTGTAGATAATTTCAGTGCCCTAGATGCATGTAATTTAGTAACAAAGCAAATGTTTCCTCTGAAATGCTGCCACCAATTAGAAATTCCCAGTTTCTTTCCAAGCATTAAAACCTGCAGCCTTTGAGTGGAGTCTCTTCTCCTCCAGCAGCACTTCCAATTGCAGTCAGGACCATAGAGTTCACTTTTTTTTTTTTTTTTTTTAATNAGACCATGGAGTGTTTTTTTTTTTTTTTTTTTTTTTATTTTTTTTTTTTTTTCTGTTTAACAGTTTTTGGGGAAACTGAGGGGAAAACTTTTAGGGTATTATCTATATCTATACTTTTAAAAGCATATGCCTTTTTTCATATGCCTGTCTGGCTACTTCTACCTGTCAGTGAATCCTGATACACCTTTGTCTGTTTGACCAAAAGGCCAAATAGCATGTATTGATATTGCTAACAGAACATGATTAAATCACCTTTAACTTTTTCCTAGGTAAACTGAACAGATAGCACTCACTCATTTTAAGGTTCATTCTCAGTCTTCTAATTTCTCCCATAATGTGATTATCAATTCCTCCTTGTATTACAAATATTGGCACAAAGCTTAGCATTTGCATCAGTCCTGCAAGAGGACTTTGTAAAGAGAAAATTATAAAAAAACTCCATTTCTGCCTGGCATTCCTCTGTCTCTACATCCAGCAACTGCAATGAGATCTATCTGTTTATTCCAAGAAGTCCTGGGTATTAGCTGAAATGTAAATGAGCATTTTCCACACTTCAAGGCAAAAATCTATCCCTAAGTGCAAGGTTGGCCTGAGATGCAATGACAAATTTGACAGGCAGTGTTGTCAGCCAGTAAGATGGGTAGGGGAGCACCAAAAACTGACAGTGTTTTAGGTCTGGGATACTCCAAAGCCTATGAACTCTTCCCTATGCACAGGTCTGGCATCAGGGACTATGGTTGTTCTTAAGCCTGACAGCAGCACATACACAGCCAACTTGTATTTGGTGTGTTTTGTATCTCCAGATGATTTGTGTTACCACAGGGCCTTCCACGTAAATATCTACAGAAACTTGGACTGGGTAAATTAAGGTCAGCTAATGATAACCACATTTGCATGTCCTTGATGTGATAGCACAAATCAGGACAATAAATGTTGTTTAGCTTATTCTATGATCTGAGCAAGGAGATCACAGATTAGGTTTGGATCTGGGTTTTTATGATTGATTGATTCCAGTAAAGATAAGCCTTAGATAGAAAAATTATCTGACACTGATAGTCAAAGAGAAATACCTGAAAATTCAGAGAGACAAATGAAGAATCCAGAGGAAAAAAACCACAACATCAAAACTAAACACACACACACAAAAATACCCCCAAAACCACAGCAAAAGAACCCAAACCCATTAAACATCAGAAGAGTAATACAAAAATCCCAGCAGATTAGTTACGGATTGCCAGAATAGATAATCACCACAGATGACTAGTTTTCCCAAAGGCAAAGAGAAACAGAAGCCCACTACTACTGTACCACTCATCCTAGGCAAAAAGAATGTACCATGATGTCCTGGGTTGCAGTGTAGGATGTACACAAAGTATTTATTCTATCACCATCTTCATGAACTGTTGAAACCAGGTGGGCTAGTGTTTTCCCAAGCCCCCTGCCTCTTCTGCTAATGACCTTTGGGGTGTCTTCTGCTAATGGCCCATTAATGCCTGGCCTATGACTCACAGGTAACTCCCTCCAGGGGTTATCTCTGTTTAATGGGCCATCAAGGACCCACTTCACACTCCTCATCCTATTGTGAGATGCTCTGCCCAGGGGGAGGAGCCAAGCATTCTCACCTGGATATAAGCTGGTATGTGGGACTGTGCAAGGGGCACTTACCCACTGGATTCCCAGAGGACCAGAGCTACCAGACTTTTATACAGGGTCACTGCTTCAGGAAGAGCACTTCACCTGGACTGCTTCCACCATCCTGCTCAGGTTGTATTCTGACTCTGTCAGTGATCCTTTGTGTTATTGCATTTATTTTATTGTTACCTTTTTACCTTTCTTCTTATTAAATTATATCTCTAACTTGGAGCCTCTCATTAGTTTTGCTTTCAAACCACAACATATGATGAGGGATAGAAAGGATTTGCTCCAATGTTACAGAATTGCTAGCATTTTTTGTCTTTGCATTCCTTACATTTCAAATACTGCAGGCTCCTGGACCACTACACTGTTCAGGCTCAGTAAATCATTCTTAAGTTACAAGTAGACTCCTTACCTGAAAGATTTAAGAAAGTAATAAAAATCTTTAAATTGGAAAAGCTTCTCAGGAAGCATAGAGATCAAAAAATTTTTCAAGTCTTTCTAAAAGACCCTGCAAGCCTTGTTCCAGAGCAATTTGCCAGTACTGAACACTGTAGATGTAGATGTGAGCCCTGTGACCAGACTGAACTCCTTGTTGTGAGCTGGTGTTAAGCAAGAAGCAGATGATTAAGACCTAAGAACAGATGATCAGATAAGAGCATCTGAATCTGGCAGATGAGAACATAAACAAATGGCAGAAACATCCTGAAGCTTCTTCTTTTCATAAAGTTATTCTATCTGAAAGGGCTTTGGACATTTGTTTCAGAAGGTTCTAGAAATATCAGCTGCATGTAGCAATGAGGATTTTGTCTTTAGAAATTGTCCACACATTTATTCACACGATGTACAAACACCCAATGTGAAGACCTCCTGGAAAAGTATCTGTGGAACCATAATACTTTTATTATTTTTATTATTTTGACATAATTTCTTTTTTTTGATGTGGTTCATCCCAATAACCCAACAGCTTTCGAATTAAACTTGTCTCATAGGGAATGTTTCCTTATTATCTGGGCATAGTGGCTGCCTCTCTTCTACCCATAAAGGTTTACAGCAACTTCTAAAACTAAAGCGAGAGATGGGACAGGGTACAGTAACTATTTGTAGGTAAATATATATGCTTATTCTCTTTTAGATGAGAATGATAAGCCCAAAAACCTGTAACTGAAAAAAGCAAAAAACAACAAACAAACAAACAACAAAAAACCCAAACCAAACCAACAAACCCAAAACAAACAAACAAACAAAAAACAACCCAGAAGAGGCATTAATGTTTGAAATAGAATTGTGGAACTGTCTTGGTTTGAAAAGACAGGTGTCTACTAAGGAAGGTAGGAGCATCCCTTGAAATGGAGAATGTAAACTCCTTCCCTCTGAATTATTGTAATTTTGAAATTAAGGAGCTCTCAGGCAAAGATATGAGAATAGGAATAACAGTTCTTTAATAGGAAAATTAAAATGAAAATGTAGTAGTACAAAGAAAGCAAACAAACAAAAAGGAAAACATTGACAGAGTCAGAATACAGCCTGACACCCTGTTGGCATTGGGAGCAGCCCAGTTAAGTCCTCCGGGAGTAACAGATGTGGTTCTGTTGAGCAATGATGCTGTAGAAGGGTGGAATTTTCCTCTGAAGGTCCAGTTGTGGTGAGATGGGTCAGGTCTTCCTCTGAGAATCCAGTGGAAAGAGGCTGCTCTGATGTTCTGAATCTCAGGTTTTATCCAGGTAGGAAAGTTCAGCTCCTCCCACTGCATGGAGCATCTCACAATGGGATGATGTAATTTTACCAGTCATGCAGTGAGAATCAATGGCCCATTAACAGAAGATATTCCCCTAGAGGGAGAATGGGTCATGGAAAAGATCAAGAACATTGCCCCACCTGGTTTTAACAGATAGTAATAGAATACATACTTTTGGTTCTATCTTGCATTGCAGCCTAAGACAGGAATGTTTTGGTTTTATGTGGAGAATGATAAGCCCTGCAGAAAATGTCAAATTAGTAACAAGTGAGTTTCACTGCCCACAGCAAACTGTGTCTGTAAATAAAATGTTTGTTCACACACTACATGGATCCCCTGGAGCACAACAATATACTTCACGTAAAGGACCTGAAGATACTTCCTGGGCTTTCTTTGCTGGGATATCTTTGCTATTTTATGCTTGATCCTTTGGCAGTTTGATGACAGAATTGGCGGGAAATTTCCCCTAAAGATGATAGTAAAATTAATTTACCCCCTTCCTCAGTATAAGATGAAGAGCTTCAGAAAAATAAAATGTAAGTATTCTGTTATACTCCTTTTCACACTCAGTAATGTGAGCTATATTTACTTTATGTTAGAAAAAAAAAAAAAAAAGGAAGTAAGCTGCTGCCCAGAGACTCAATCCTAGTGCTACAGCCCTCCAAAGTATCTCTGCTTTAGGGATCTCTCTGCTCTATTCTAGTTCAATATATCTTAAGGATAAGTTCAGCCTTCCTATTGATGCTTTTTTGTAACTGAAAATTTTCAGTATGTATTGAGAAGGTTTAAGGTTTAAGAAGGTTCTGAATGTATTGAGAAGGTACCACGGTAAAGAGTTATGCCATGGCTGAGGGTGAAGGTCTCCTTCTTGTGGGAAGCCAGTGTATGTTACCAGCTGCACTCTGAGAAGGCAGCAGCTTATACTACCCCCAAAACCAATTCAAGTGCCACAGCTGCCAGAGGGGTAATGGATGAGAGCTTCAGTAGCCTGGTCCTGCCTGTTGAGGAAGGCTGATGAAAGGTTAAGCTGGAAATGGAGATCTGCTCCTCCTCAGGGAACAAGGACCAAAGGCAGCTGACAGGAGCTACCATCAACATGTGCGAGTCTGAGGAGCTGGTTGGCTGGAGAGTAGCTGCACAGCAGGCATAAACACATTCCTTGTTCCAAGCAGGTATGTGCAAGGGCAGCCACATCCAAGCAGCTTCAAAGGCTTTTTCATTAGGCAGACTAATGAACATCAGCTGAGACAGATTTGTTCCAAATGAGTGGATTGAGTTCACTTAATTAATGAACTGAAAAAGATCTTGAAGCTGATCTGTTGACTTATTACAGCAAAATACCAGTTCTATTCCCTTTTAGAAAACAGTGACATGGACAAATGAATTTGACCACTGTAATAAAAAACCCTCCTTGATTTTTGATACTAAAATACAATTTTATCATGGTGCTAGTGTAGTCTGAGATGTTCTTTGGGACATTTCATTAGTCCAGTAACTCAATGTAATGTCACTTCTCTCAATGCCTTGACCTTAATGGCACACTACCTCATGAAGTAACCTGACTGCAAAAGACACCTCTCATTAAATTTTCAGCCAGGTTTTTCACCTGTATAACCGATGAGACTGGTCTCTCCATGCTCCTTGATGAGTGTGCACATGAGCTTTTTTCATATGACCTGGCCAATGTGATGGATGCAGACATGTCAGAGCCTCAGGGCAGAATGTGACAACTCACCACTTGACTTCACCTTGATCTCTTCTCCAGTCAGGCCATATGGTGGGTTTGCTTCTTACAGTGCATCTGTCATCTTCTTTGTTACTGTCAGGAGGTTGGGTAGGTTCATGACCATAAAAATACAAGCACCTTTCACAGATTTAATGTAAAAAATGGAACAGCAACTCTAATTCTAAACTTTCTCTTTAAACTTAAAGAAAAAAGAAAATTCAATCAAGCAATAAAGGAAATACATGCTTGATACTATGGGCGGAGATGATGAGCCAACCTCTATTTGTATGTTTCTTAAGTTTCTGTCTCATAAAGCCTGCTAGAATTTTGCCTGTAGTATCACTATTTGCCTTCTGCATACTATATATTCTCTCCCTCTTTTTTTATTATTTTTTAATGCAGAAACTTGAAAGAAAAAAAAAGATACAAAATACACAAAATGTATTTAGGTTTAGTTAATTAATTGAACCACTGAGGTGTCCTTGGTCTGGGCAACAGTCAGGATATACTGCTGGCTTATTCTGACATAATAATTGCTCAGAATATTGGTTTACTTAGTGCACTCTAAAAAAACATTCCTGTAATTATTTTCCAATTAGAGCACATCAGGTACTCTTAGTTTGATAATGAAAAAAATAGTTACATCATGCTGTAACTTCTTTTAATAAAAATTTTTATCAAATTCATAGGCATTTTGCCCATTTTAAGAATGTTTTTTCAAATGTGCAAACTAAGCTTGTTAAAAAGAAGGGAAACAGGTTTTTAAATGTGCCTTTGTTTTTTCTGTTTGTGAAAGCTTGCAACTTTAATTTAGACTGGTGCATGTGAAAAAATGAAGACAGGTTTTAAACTTGCAAACAACCATAATTTTTAGCAGTGATGTATAGTTTATACTGATATGACTCACACATTCTCCATTTTCTGTTTGAGGGACTTTAAAAACCCCACTCACTGCACCAAAGCCACAACCTACATATTTTTCTCAGTCATTTAAAAAAGGAACACAGGGTGCTGGAAACACCTTTCTGCTTAATAGACAGCAGCATGCCAATTTAGAACTCACTCTAGGGACATATAAAACTGGAAACTATAAAAGTGGAAAGCAGCATCTCTATATACCTGTCTTTATGTACCAGGAAGGAGATGTATGTTCTTAGGAATACATGTCCAAAACCTCTAACAAATTCAGGGATGCTAAAGGAAGGAAAACACTCAGGGGTAATACGTAATTACACAAGTATATAATGGATATTGTATTGCCCATTTGACTCTTACTGGTGGGTTTACGCCATCTCATCTATTTTTCTTCTGAACAATATTCCCCTATAGTCACAGGAAATTCATCACCCAAAGGTTTCTAATCACAATCCTGAAAAATGTGCAGTAATTTTCAAGTAGTGCATTGTAATTAGCTTAGCAAAGAAGATAACTGCTGGCAAGCACTAAGATGCATTAAATAAGTGTGGGTTTTTTTCTCACAGTGTTTGATGGGTTCTTTTTGTATCAAAGTTGGAGCTGCTAGTGTCCTTTATCAGGAAATACCAAGTACCAAAATATTTCAGACTTACAAAATATAACGTCCTGTATTGCACTGAATGTCTTTGTTGTGTATTTTCACGGACTTTGTTAGTTAGCTTAGTGGTTGTACCTTACACTTGGTACAAGATATAGGGAACATAGAGTAGGAAGTAATCTGCTGAACCTATTCCAGGTGGGATCAGCAACGCAGAGATGTGTTCTTGCAAAACCATGAGTTATTCTTATAACACAAAATTGTATTAGACTAGAACTAGTGCTTGCTGATCTTCATTCAGATTTACATGATTGTGGTATTGATTGATCTTAGTATCTTGGGATTGAGAACTGAAATGTCAATTTCATTTTCAGCTAGGAGGCTGAATCTCACCTCTCCCATAGGTATAGGAGCTATCCGGACACCACTGGAAATTATGACAACAGAAGAATTAGACTTCTAAGTGAAATATTCTGAGCTACTAATAGTTCACATAGAGGACAACAGGCATGGCTTGTGGTTTTTACTGTAGACTTTATTGATAGTTCGTTTAGTTCACTTCAGTACTTTGAAGACATAAGTTTGAAAACACAAGTTTTACGCATTTTAGATATAATAAAAATATCTCAGGCTTACATGTCTAAATTCTGCTTAAGCCCCATTCTCAAAAAACCAAGAAATCTTAAAGACTAGCATGAGAATTTTAATATCTTCAAGAGAAGCAAATAGCTGCTCCATTTTTTTTTCTGAATAGAGACATCTATCTTGCTTGATCTTAAAGTAGAGTGACTTTTTTATGAGTAAGTTGACATTGTTCTCTCAAACTAACTTCAGAAACTGAACAGAATCCTGTGGAAAATCTTCTTATGATCTGTAATTTCAATATTTTTCTAATTTGTTCACACACATTTATTATTTACTAATACTGAAAAGGAAGATTCTACCTCTGCCCTTAAGACTTTGAAAAGGGCAACTGGCTTTATTGGAAAATACAGCATTGTCAAGAGATATGATTGATCAGGTAGGGGCCAAGCTCTAAATTCAAGTAAATATGACTAACATTCTCCACCATCCATGCAAAACACTAGCAGCAGCTGCATGTAAAAAAAGTAAGCACTGCACAGGTGTTTCATCTAATATACTGAATAGTTTAGTTAAACCTGTTGTTCAGAAATGTTACATAATTTGGGCAAATGAGACCTTTTTTTTTAAATAAGCATACCTATTAGAATATGAAACTGAGAATACAAATCACAAAGGTGCCTGTTTGTTTTGAGTGGTCTGTTTGCTTAAAAATAAATAATCTCAGAATAAAGAAGTGTTCCTCACTTCCACAGTCTTTAGAAAGCAAACTTCAAGACTTTATGCTGAAGTCCTCTGCTTGCTTGTACTTGTAACCCAAAAAAAGGATGTTTTGCTTTGTTTAACCTGCATTATTGTAGACATATTTGTATAAATAGTGCACTCTCGTTATCCCTGTTTCTTTTCCTGTGTTGTTGCATGTTCTTAAACAGCTACTGCCTTTAGTCCCTAAGACACTAATTTTAGTTTGCAAGGTGAAATTATTCAGGGAGTTTCTGCAACCTGGAAGGCAACGACTAGTACATAACTCTTTTGCCAGACTTGATCTTGTGAAATGTATCATGGAACTTACCCAATATCTCCAGGTATCATATAATCTAGCACATCTACTACATATCAACACTATACACACAAATACTCGTTGCTGACAAAATAAATGTCAAATATGCTTGTTGTTTACAAGAGGCAGAGAGAAACCTTATTTTTATAAGTAGTTTATATAAAGGCAAAACTGATGAATAGTTCCTTGAATAACCTTTATCAATTCAACTATGGCATATATCCAATTTGAAGATTATGATTTTTTTTTTCAGTTTCTCTTGAGAGCAGAACATTGGGTGGAGAAAGGAGACTTTTCTGTTAAATTTTTTTTTTCAGCTGATGCTATTTGGAAAACTTTGTCTCAGTTAATTCAAACATAAAGTTTCATCAGGAAAATACCTTCTTTGGATATTTAGTTTTGTTTATTTTGTGATGCAGAGAAAAAAAATTGAATCCTGTAATTGAAATAAGCCCCATCTGTAAGCAGCTAAATACCAAATGACAGAGACTGCACCCATTCTCTCAAGTTCACAAGGCAAGCATTGCTGTAGTGCAGCCTGAAATAGGACATCATGGCATGGTTTTCATCTAATACTTCTTGAGAAAGGAAATACAATTTACTGTTCAGGAACCTTCTATTACCAGGAAACAGTTCCAAACAGAACACGCACAGAATTTAATTTCGTACATCGGGCACAGTTCAACTATTTTGCAGGGTCATTTTGCAACACTCTATTGTGCTCATCATGATGAAAGAGATCTAGGTTGCTGCTTCACCTATGCTGCTCTGTAGTTGTCTGAAGGGTTATAAAGTGATCAGCCAAAACATCTCTGCCTTAAAGTTGCTGAGAGAACAGCAAAGGTGGGTAAATAACAAAAAAAGTACCTCATCTTACAGAGGAGGCAACTGTAATGGCTCTTAAATGCTACTACAGCTGAATTAATTAAATGATAGGAACATGAGAAACAGGTGGGTACATTTGAAGTGGACTAGCTGTTTGATAGTAAGTAATTCTATGGTCAGTGGGAAACAAGAATGCATATTGAGACAAACCTGTCAGTCAAACAATTGTTCAAAAAGATTTTTCAAAGGAGATGTCATTGTCAAGAGCAATCCTACATGAATTTGATCCACGAGAAGAGCAGTGATTAAAAAGAGAACTAAGGTAATGTGATTTTTTTTTTTTTTTTTGCTTTTCTTCAAACATTCATGACACTTCCACACGTCTCAAGGATAAAAGAAACAGAAAAGGCTTGTTTATAAAAGTGTCAATCAGTTTTATGTTAAGTTTCATGATGTTGCAATTTATTTATCATTGCCATTTTAATATTTTTTGAGGTTTTACTACCTGGCCTCCACCTTTAAAACATTCTCCCAATAATGTTTGATTCTCTAAATACATGTTAGTTCAAATTCCTTTGCTGAAAAGCATGTTTTTAGTAGTTATTTGCCTCCAGTCTCAGCATCACTTGTCATACTCAGAGAAAACATATTCTTATGAGGGAAATTTCAGGAAGAAGACAAACACCTCTTCATTTTCATGCCAAATTTCAGTGTGACGTCCACCCCTCCAAACGCCTAAACTGCAGTGGACTTTTCTATCACGGTACAGGTTCTACTCCGAATAGAATCTGAGTCGGTTTTTGGGTTTTTTGTTTTGTGGTGGTTTTTTTTGTTTATTTTTTGGGGGGTGTTTTGTTGGTGGTTTTTGTTTGTTTGTTTTGTTTTGTTTTGGGTTTTTTTTTTTTTTTTTTTGGGGGGGTTTTTTTTTGTGGTTTTTTTTTGTTTGTTTTTTTTTTTTTTTGGTTGGTTGGTTGGGGTTTTTTTAGGGGGTGTTGTTTTGTTGTGATTGTTTTTTGTTTGGGCTTCTTTGGAGGTGTGGGGTTTTGTTTGTTGTTGTTGCGGTAGGGTTTTTTTATTCGTTTTGGTTTGGTGGTGGTGTAGTTTTTGTTTTAATAATGGATATGTTTCAGCAGCATATACTTTTTTTAAAGGCTTCTCATCTACTCTCCGTGCGCGCTTCTCTACTGCTGGAGTTCCATAAAGGCGTCGGAAAGCAGCTCTTATTCCGGCCCTCTCCTCCGCTTAGGAGAGCTCATGGCTGCCCCCGCTGTGCCGAGGCCTCGCTCCCCGCCGCCC
>VWZU01016438.1:1626253-1656418 GCA_013397095.1 Sterrhoptilus dennistouni | reverse complement strand
GCAGCGACGTCGGGCGGGCCCGGGCGGGACAGAGCGCGGCCCCGGAAAGGTGAGGCCTCCCCCGGCTGCGCTGGCCAGGGCTGGCCCGTCCTTCCCCGGGGAGCGGGGGTGGGAAAAATCGGACTGCGCGCTCAGTGGTGTCCAGGCAGGGGGTCGTGCCCCTCTGCTCTGCTCTGGTGAGACCCCCGCTGCAGGGCCGCACCCAGCTCTGGGGGCCCAGCTCGGGAATGACAGCGAGCTGTCGGAACAGTCCCCCGCAGAGCCGCCAAGTTGACTGGCGGATGGAGCTCCTCTCCCATGAGGAAGTGCTGGGACAGCTGGGGTTGTTCAGACTGGAAAAAAGAAGATTTTGGAGTGGTCTAATTGTGGCCTTCCAGGACCTGAAGGGAGAATATAAGAAAAATGGAGAGGAACTTTTTACAAGGGCATGTAGTGACAGGACAAGGGGGAATGATTCCAGCTGCAAAAGAGTAGGTTTGGATTAGACATTAGGAAGAAATTCTTTACTGTGAGAGGGGTGAGGCACTGGAACAATGTTGTCGGGGAAGTTGTGAATGATTCATCCTGGGAAGTGTTCAAGGCCAGCTGGATGGGGCTCTGAACAGCCTGGTTAGTGGAAGGTGTCCGTGCCCACAGCAGGGGGATTGGAACCAGGGGACCTTTACAGTCCCTTCCAGCCCAGGCCCCTCTGCGGGTCTGTGACTGCAGTCCTGAGCTGTGTGACAGCTTGGTGCACGTCCGGGCCCGGGTGCCAAAGGGCTGTAGCTAAATACCTTAGTAAGCAAAGATAGGCTGCAGGTGGGAGGCTTTAACATAGAAATGGAAATGTGTTGAGTAGTTTTAAGGTTTATAGAGCGGATGTTAAGTCTATGAGCTCTGAGGTGACCAGCCTGGGTGGCCACTAAGTGTCTAGAACATTAATGTGACAACTGCCAAGCGACCCATAACTTTTGGGCAGGATTATGTGTCAACTTAAGACAAATATCCCTGAAAAATTACTCTGTTGGCACATCCTAAACCTTAGAAGAGCTTGCTAGAATGGATTATAGATATCCTGTCTTGATACCTTGATCATATTGGAAATTTTTGCACTAAGCAATGATCCTGGTGCAGTGGATGTTTCACAGAGCACCAGGTGAGTTTATAAAAACTGTTTTCTTGCAGAAGTGAAACTTGTTTCTTTAAAATTTCTGTTAATCCTTGGGCTTTTAGGTGATAATGGACCCCCAAGGATAGCAGGTGTTTAATCAGGGCACTAATTCTTGTGCAGTGTGTGTTTGAGGAACTGGTACAGCTTAGCCTGGGTAAGAAATGATGGTCAGGCGAGTGAGTTAGAAAATAACTTGGGTGCTGTCTTATTTTACTAAACTGTTCTGGATTTTCTTCCCGGTTTTGAATAGTTTATGTACCCTCTGAATTCTCAAAATACAATGTAACTCTTAAAATACTGTAATTTTCCTGAAATGTGCTTTTGTTCTGGGAGAGAAACTCTTCATATATTTTTCATTCTTCAAAGCCAGGATAATCTTCAAGGGTGGATGACAGAACCAACCAGCCTTTCTGCAGGTGCAGAAGACAAGAAAGAGAGTGTTCCCACACAGCTGATGAAGCGTAAAAATGAGGTTGGTGTTGCTTCTGAGGAACTTGGCTCAGCAAATGCAGCTGCAGACCATAAAGAGAAAACTACATCAGAAATAAGACAAGACTGTGTATACAGAAGTAGTGGGAGACCTGAGAAGACAGATATGATTAAATCTCTTGGGATGGATGAGGATGCATCCATAAACTATGAACTGTATGGACCTGTGTCTGGTAATTGTGCAGCAATGGAATCATCTGAGGAGAGGTAAGGATTTAATTTTAAAATATATTAACAGTTTTCCTATAGAAGGGGAGGGTACTTTCAGTTCATGAAGGTAAATTTATGAGTTTTTTTTCCTTGGTATTTTTGATTCAGGAAAATCCCATTAACTAGTTCAGCTATTTAAGTATTTACATGCAGCTTCTTGCACTATTTTTTTTTTTTCTTTTGTGCATGCATGTTTTCATTTAATCATTCTTTTCCACTCTCTATTTTATTTTCACTGTATTTGTCAATTATTTATCTGACCATTATTGGGGAAAGGCTTTAGTTTCCACATTCTTGTTTCCACAGATTTACTTAACAGTTGCTGTGCTACAACAGTGTTATGACACACTTTCTTCTCTGGAATGAGAATGCCTGTGCAAATGGGCTGCACCTCTTGCCTACCTGGATTTCAAAACAATTCTCTTGAATTGCAGTACCTTGTTTACTTTGGATGTTAATCTGTCATGTTCTCAGTCTGTGGCTGCTTCTGTTTTGTCAACTCCCAGGAGGAAGGTGGTTTAATATCATCTGCAGAAGGGACCTGACACTGCTTCCTTCACACCAAGCTTCCTCTTTCTTGAGTAATCTCTCTGGCTTAGTCAGTTGAGCACTTCTTCTCTCTCTGCGTCTTATGCTGAATTTAATCAAGGCTGTATTGCAAAGGAACAGTTTCCCTGCCCTGATGCAATTTCTCTCCTGTGGGATCCCTTGTAGCAGCAGGTTTCGTCATGCTCAGAGGGGAAGAAGGTTGTTGCTTTATATTTTAGATACTTGGCTTATACAGAAGATAAGCTAGAGATTGCTGCTGTCAGATACCAAGCTGTGTGGGTTTTTTCATGGTATTTTCAAGGTTATTAAGTATTTTTTAAAGTCTTCACAAACCCTAATGGACTTTGAACTCTGTTGAGAAGTTAGGCATTGTCTAGTGTCATAGTGTAACACGAATATGGACTTGAAACAAATACTCCTACGATGTTTCTTCTCACCAGGTAGAACTGTGTTGGACGCCTACTATATCTATTGTTTCTCTTTTAATGAATATTTTTTTAGTGTTGCTAAAAATGAGACTTAATGCAGCTACTTGAGTAAAAACTAAACTGTTTTTATATGACAGTCCAGTAGATGAGTTTCCTGGTATTAACCAACATTGCTCTTTATACTAAAGAATTTTTGTTCTCAGGGGAGATATATGCAGATGGTTTGAGTAAGCTGGTTTGGATATAAAGAAAAATAAATGCAGAGCCATAATTTAATAGTCTGTCCTTTTGAGTTTAATGAAAGTAATCCAGTTATCACCTGGCTATTAAACTCTTTCTCTCAGTCTTCCTAATTGCTTGTCCTCTCTTAGTGGTGTAAGATGTGCCTTAATTTCTTCCTAGTCTTTTGGAGGCAGACTGTGGTTTGGATTTGGGGTGTTCTTGAGAAGTAGATCAGAAGCTACTAATAGTAGTGGGCAGTAAGTAATAACCTTGCAGCCTTTTTCTGCTTATGTACTTTCCTCAAAAAACAGACTTTCAGTGTAAACTTCTTTTATTGTTATGCCTAAATGGTACTAATATGGCTGGTGACGTGTTTTTTTAAGTATTTCAATTGTGAAGCTTTTGCAGCTGTGATTATTTTTTAGAAGTTTATTTGCTAGATGTAATCATATGACAAGCATCTCTCAGGAATGGAATGTGCAATTTGCAGTCAGTTTTTTGAACATTGTATGGGCCTCCATTTTCAGCGGTAATATTCCCATCCAATCTGCAGATGGATTGTTCTCTGCAGTTTTCATTGTGTTCTGTTGTGTTCTGCTCAGCACAGGTGGGTTGTACCCAGTGGTGTGTAGATACAAAGGCCTGTAGAGTAATGTGTTCTTTGCTGCATGCATAGAGTGCATATCATTCATATATGCAGCAAATAGACTTGTTCTTTCGCTAATTTATACTGTGAAATGTAGAAATACTAAGTGATTGTAGTATCCATTCAACCACAGTAGAGAAATTGAGGCAATGATTTATTACCAACCTAGTGACAGATACTGGTAGGGAGCTTTTGAGAGGGCTTTCTAAACTTTTCTCTATTTTTGAGAGCTAATGTTGATTCTATGAATATGGCTAAGATGGAAAGCAAATTAAGTTGGGGAAAAAAAAGATAGAAAGATTTAAATACTTTCCCGAGTTGTAAAAAGGGGAAGAGCTTGAAAAAGAGAATAGAATTTGTGCTGTTACTTGAGGTATGTGTTGATTTTTATTACAGTGAGGAGGACATGTATCGTGATGAAGAAGAAATAGAGAGAGAGAAAATACTACTTTGTGAAACAAACTCCTCAGGTACAATCGAACTTTGTGTGAAGTTTCAAATGTGGTGTTGCAACTCACTGTAGCACTGATGTGGTGTCCTGACACTCTGCCTTTCAGGGACTTTTGTGCACAGGTGTCTGTGTTCAATACCAGTTACTTATGACTGAGTACATTGTACAGTTTGATTCATCAAAAGATCAATTCTCTGTAAAATTACTCGCTCTTAATATATCATTCCCTGTGTTTCTGTAGTTACTTTTTGAGTGAATGTGAATTCTTTGGAAAACAGTCAGATAGTCTCTGTTACCAGTGTCACGCTTGGAAACCAGTCACAGTCATCATAGCATCACAGCATCTGTTGCTGGCATGCCTTGATAATCTCAGTACTAGCTGGTTGGGGGATGAAGGGATTTCAAAGCAAAACTGTATCTCTTCTTTCTGTTATTGTTACTGACTTACTGAGAAAGGTCGGTTGTTTTTCTCCTTTATAATCTGGCTGCTGTATGAAGAAGAGAAACTTCTGTCAAACATTTTTCTAAGAAAAGGAAGAGTACTTTACTAATTTCTCTTTGCCAATTATTTTTTGCAGAATAGAGGAGCAGAGTGTTCCCTGTCTTGTTGAACTACATCATAACTTCCCTTCACCTGTAATTTTCAGAACAAATTTGATTTTATCCGCTCCCACAGCAATAATTACTTAGTAGCTACAGGTTGTGCTGCCAGTTTCATTTGGCACTGAAGTTATTTTAAAGTGATGGTGTATTTAGCAATTTGATGTGCTTTCTACCTTCTTCTGTTTTTATGATGTTGCATTTTCTGACAGAATATAAACTAAGTGTTTCACCCGAAATGGACATTATGGAGTATTGCAGAAAGGAATGGAGAGGAAATACACCAGCAGCAAAAAGGATGAGAAAGGTAGCAGTTCTATTTTTGTTGAATTTTGTTAGGCTCTTTCTTTTTGTTTGCTACATGATTTCCTATGCAGTCTTTTAAGATGTGAACTGCAGTAGCAGTGTTTTACATTGTGTCTTATGAATGGTTTACTACTGGCAGATGCTTTTCTTTGTGCTTGTTTCAAATGTGATTTTAGTAGAGCTACTTGCTGATAATTTAGGGGTTTGATTAATTCTGTCCTTTGTTATTGTTTTCAATTGAAGTTTTATATCTTGTTTATGGACAAAAATTGCTAATTTTGTAGACTATTGAAGTGCAGAGCTGATTACCAAGTTTTTGGTTGGAAGGCAGGTAACTGAAAGTCGTGAATTGCATGGGTTTTTAAAAATTTTTCCTGAGTTTATTACCAGTTTTTGAACTATTTTTTTATATTAATCTTGATCTAGAATAGTAGAAAATAAAGCAAAGTTGTTTTGTTGCTTGAAAAATTTAATGATATGTATGAGTAAACCTAAAGATACCTTACAAAAGTCAAAAACTCCCCAGGCCTCCCTCCAGAGATTACTGTGAGAAATGTGGACACTCAGGGCATTGGCCCTTGCCAGGGCAGCTGAGCTGCAGAAGCTGCATTTCAACATTGTGGCTTCTGCTACAACTGTGAGTTTGGGAACAGCAGGCAGGGAGCAAATGTGCTGAGGGAAGTGTCAGGATATTTCAGTGTAAACACAAACTTGCCCTGAGGCAGAAACAAACGACAGCGTGCCATGTGCTGAAATTTCTTTTAAGCATGATGTGGATTCATGTGTGTGTATGTTGGATGTTTTTTGGAAATCTAGGTGAGTTAGCTACCTGTATTTCAATGATGTTTGTTCTGTCATCAAATAAATACCTCAAACCTTTGTCTATTAGATTCCTTCAGTTCCTTGTTTGTTTTTCAGCAGAACTAAGTTGTTTTTTTCAGACCATAATTTGTGACCTAAAAGCATTTGAACTTCTAAAAGGGGCAGTGGGTTAAGCTTTTTTTTTTCTTTTTTTGAAAATAGCATTAGTATTTGGATTATAATATTCCAGTATCTTTTATGTTAATGTTTTCTGACTTTAAAATGTTTAATTAATGATTTCATGTTCTTTGGATTTTGTATTTTTCTAGGGATATGAAGCAGTTGCTCAGAAGTTTGCATCTATAAGGAGAATACGAGGTGATAACTATTGTGCTTTCAGAGCAACTCTTTTCCAGGCATTAAGCCAAGCTACCCAGTTACCCAAGTGGCTGCAGAGTGAGGATTTTACTATGGTACGTGTCAAACTGTTCTTCTGACAGTAGAGTAGTATTTGGTCTAACCTATTTGATAATTTTATGATCTCATTTCTCTGTTATGTAATGTATATGCTCATTTGTCAATATCCCCTGAACTGATAAGCTGTAATGTTCAAGATTGTTGTTTGTGCACCGTGATTCTTCCAACGTGGAATTGACCAGGAGACCTTGGTTTCCAGTTTATAATGGCTATGTTACTGTAGTGCTTACTGGAATGTTACTTGTCTGTCTTAATGTTGCTCTCTTGGTTTCTGCTTACTGCATATATTGTGGCAGTAAGAGATTTTCCACAAGACAGCTGACAATAACAAAAAATACAGACAATTTTTTCTAACATTTGAGAAACCCCTAGCTTTTCAAAATTATAATATCTATTCTTGTGTGCCATATATGTTTCTTTAGAAAGTGGAATAAGAAATTGGATGCTGTAGGCTTTGCAGAATGTGTGTAATTACTTGTCTTAAACGTTGCTTAAGAGCAACTCCAGTCTGACACAAAGAACAGTTCTTGTGGAGCACTGATATATGAGAAGAGCAAGGTATTCCCCTACAAGTAAAAGAATATTCCAGAAATTTTCTTGTGTCAGCATAGTCCATTTGATGGTATTGTTGAACATGGACAAAGCATGTAAGAAGCTGCCTATATAAAAGTGAGCCTTACTTGAGAAGAGTGAGGTTCCAATTTGCTGGAACTCAGCTTCCAGGATGCTGCTGGGAATGTAACTGGTGAATGTCTGATGCAGACTCTGTGTAGGGTCGCAGTCCAGGTAGAATCACACTGCCCTTACTGCCTTTTTGCATCGCTTTAAAGAACATCTGAAAATTTATCATTCTGGCCACTATCACTTTTAAGTAAACATCTTGTGATTATGTGATTGTAATTACTAATGAAAATAGTTCTGTGAGGTGTTTTACAGCAAGTACATTGCAAAATAGTTTCCTTTCTTTCACATTCTTTCAGCTCTCAACCATTTCTATGTTTTCAGGCTAAAGAACATAGTTTCCCAATAGTCCTTTAAAGACCATGTAAATTTTTTTTCAATTATGTACTTTGAAGTTTTTGGTGATGTTTATTTTTTTTTTCTTTTTTTTTTTTTTTGCTACTGATTCATAGAGGAAAATGTCATATGATAATTAACATTTTTTTGAAAGGGCTGTACACCTACAAAACAAACTGAAATGATAAATTTTTATGCATCAAAGCAGAAGGCACATAAGAGAAATGTATATGGTGACAGCTGGCAGTACAAATATAACAGGTTTTTTTTTTGTTTTTTCTTGTTTTTAATTTAAAATGGTGATTTCATGCGTATTTGTAGTTGCAGAAGCTATGGGCATATAATTTTTGATTATTTAGTTCTGTGTGCCCAGGATGCCAGGCTGGGGTGAGAGAAGGTTTGTGCCTCTCTGACACTTAATTGGTTGCCCCTAAAGAGAACACATTACCAGGTTTGAGTCCTAATAAACTGAAAATGGGCTGGTGGTGGTTAATGGTATAAGTTCTGCTCTACCCAAGTGTTCACTCTATTGTGAGACACAAGTTACTCTTCCAGTTCTAGCAGTAAGATGGGTTAATAGATGAGGGTACAACACTGGACATGCAGCTGCCAGGATGTCCTTCAGAGGAGGTGTAAAAGCTTTGAACTGAACCGGTGTAGCACATGGGCAGTAAAAGAGGCAGTTCTGAGGCTAAAACATGATCTGACACATTAGTGAATTTCTAAGTTGTTTTCTTCTTAAATAAAAAACCTGTCCCAGAGTGTTTGAATTGTGCTCCTTGAAGAGGAAACAGAGTTTGTGTGTTCTGGACGAAGTACTTTGCAGTCCACCAAGACTTGAGGATGATCTGATGGATGTCATTTTCTCTTCTGTTGAATTAGGGACTTGCAAACAAAGTCACTGTCATCTCTCTGCTGTTGGGGGAGTGTTTTAATTAAGAAAACCCCCCCAAAACCTCAAAACAAAACAACAAGCAAAAAAGAAGGCATGAGTAACCTGTGATTAATTTTCCCAGTGCTTATGTGTTTGTTAGATCTGGAAACAGTAATAGACCAGTATTCTGACTGTTACCCAACAAATATTATAAATAGCCAGTTGTGTTTGGTTATGGTCATCTTACTATGATATCTGTTCAGAAGGCTATATAAGGTATTTTTTAAGGTGCAAAATGTTAAAAAAAATAAAATATGCAGTTTGGTGGCTTTTCCTTTCCAGAGTTTTAACTTAAACTGCCTTTTCTTCTCTCAACTTGCAGCTTCCTGAAAACTTGCTGAGCAAGTATGACTGGATCAAGCAGTGGCAGCTCAGACAGAAACCTGGCAAGAGGATGGGAGAAATAAGTGATGAAATAAAAGAGTATTTAATACTTCTGAGGAAAAAGGTTGGAAAAGTATTTGTATATTCATTGGTCACTTGCAAAAAAAGAAAAGTGACAAAGATTTTTGAATGTGGAGAATTCAGCATAAGGATGCTTTCAGTACTGATAGTCCCTTTTCTGTATGTATACTGCAAAAAAATCAAGTAAAGAATGTCTTTCAGATGTGTAAGAGGTCTTTTCACTACTTGCAATAGCCTGATGCTGAAATTAATTTGCAAGCAGCTCTGCATAAAAGTATTAATTAGTCAGATTTCAATGAAGAAATCAATGTAACAGGGCCTTTTTGTCTCTATTATTTCCTGTATTTATTTGAAGGAATGATGTATACTACCGACAAATCCTTTTGCTATCTGGATGAGGTTAAGGAAAGAAAACAACAACACTGAAGTAATTTCAGAAGTGTAGTTTTTGTTCCATTTTTATCCATTTATTCTAGGTCATAGGAATATGATTGTACCCTTAAGTTTTCATACTATATTACCTAGCCCCATACTTTCTCTCTCTTGGAATTCTGGAACCTATTGAAAAACTCTTCAGTTGTTCCTCTTTTACCGTGAATGCAAATTCTCTTTTTATGAAGGTGTTCAAGATTATTTGGAATACTGCACTCAACAGTTTGAGGGTTGGAATGAAATATGTATTTTGAGTAACAGACATGAAAAGAATATGAGGAATGTAGGCTTTATGTTGTAGGAAAAAAAGGGTTATTACCTTAATGCAATCAGTATTTGTTCTGCTGCCTTGCAGCAATTCCTAGCATTTTTTCTTTGATCCTTTTGCTTTGCTTATCGATCAATTTGAGCAAATCAGACAAAGTCAGGCTGACCTTGATTGGGGTGCAGTTGTGGAAATAGTCTTGATTGTTTTTAAAAAGGCACAAAGCCCTTCATAAGTAAAATTCAGAGTGCCTGTGCTGAGCATCTGACAACTCACAAGTGGCTTTTTGCAGCTCTTGCAGGGTGATGGCTGTTGATTTGTGTTGTGTCTGATGGTTTGTTTGTTGTTTTTTTTTAGTGGAAGAATATAAGTGAAATAAAGAGTCCCCTTGAGAAACAAGAAGCTTGTGATAAATTGTTTAAGAACGAAGAAGAAGAGTATTGTCTCTATGAAGCACTGAAATTTTTGATGCTTAACACGGCCATTGAATTATACAACGCTGATAAAAGTGGAAGGAGAGTGCCTGTCTTCTCCTGGCTCCTATTTGCACGGGATACATCCAGCAACCCTTGTCAGTTAATGCAGAATCACTTGAATCATATTGGTCACAGTGGGGGCCTTGAACAAGTAAGGAGAGGTTGTTCTTAAAGTATTATTTTCCTGGTTCAGAGTTTTTAGTTTCAAGTGGTTTAAGTAATTTCTGAGGGTTGTTCTTAAAGTATTATTTTCCTGGTTCAGAGTTTTTAGTTTCAAGTGGTTTAAGTAATTTCTGAGCTTTTTTTGGGCTGACTGAAGCCTCTGGTCTTCTGTTCAAAGAATGTGTTAGAGCTGCTTGCTAGTAGTGAGAGTCTGTAAAGGTCCTCCTCTGAAACACCAGGTTTTGTCTGGTGGCTGGCAGGTAGCAGTCTTTGGAAATAGGGGTTGCTATTAATAGGACGCTTGTATTGATCTCTTAGTTGTTGGCTTTTGAAAAAACAAACATGATAAAAGCTGATACTCAAATTATGAAGACCACGTGTAGCACATACATGGGTGAATTCTGATAAGCTAATGAAAGTTACTGTTTTATACATGGCATAAATGGTACACATATTACAAAAATGCCCCAAACCAAAATGAGCTGAATAGACTGAAAGATTTTGGAAGCATCCATTTAAAAAAAATCCCATTAAATTCATGACAAGCAGGACACTGCAATTAGGTTCACAACTTAATTGTAGATACTAGAAACATGGAAGTTTTATGTTTTGGTTTGTTTATCTTAAAAATCTGACAACTGCAATATAGATGAGACAGCTTGCTGTTTCAGTGAAAATAGGTGATTCATTGGTGACTTTTGCTGCTCAGTTTAGTCAAGAAGTTATGTTGCCAGTTTTTTGTGCTGACTATATTTGTTTATTTCAGTAAGATTCTTTGTAAATTGTTATTTGGAACAGGATATGCTTGTCACTGTAGTAGACAAAGTAGAAGCTTCTTAGAGCTTCTTTTTCTGAATTCCTTTATCTGTCAACAGGTTTTGTAAGGGCTTTCCATTTACTTTTTATTTGGCTGGAAAGTTCAAAGTACCCTGTAAGAGTGAAAGAGTAAATGCATGGTATCATGGAGGGGTATGATGGAGATACTGGATGAGAGATCCTCATGTATAGGACTTCTCACTTCATAATTTTTGTCTTTGAAAAATTACATTGATAGGTATTAGTTTAGTATTTTTATGAGCGAAACCTTGTAGAAGATATGTTGAATTTTACACAAATATTTGTTTTTTCCAATGTAGGTGGAAATGTTTCTTCTTGCTTATGCTCTGCAGTATACCATCCAAGTGTACCGACTCTATAAGTTCAGCACTGATGAGTTCATCACACTTTACCCCAATGACCCGCAGGAGGAGTGGCCTATGGTGACTCTCATAACTGAAGATGACAGACATTATAATATTCCAGTCCGAATGTGCCAAGAGACAATGCTGTGAACAAGTAATTTTTGGCAGACAAACCTGTGCTGCTTCTGGAGCTTTCGCTCCATGCCGTTTTGAAACGGGACAATGAAAAATCCATGTGATTAAATCAACAACTTGAAATTTGTGTTTTGGAAGTTGACATCTGAAGTAAAGTATCAAAAAGGTACTATCTTAAATAGTAAAAGTTTGGCAAGCATGACTTTATTTTCCATTTTTTTTTAAAAGGAAGCTTTTGCAGTCTTTTATTTGAAAGGCTTACTCTGAATAAAATTGCCAAACTACAGACTTATTCCTTTTATTTCTTTTAGCAAGGCTTTGTGGTAAGACATGAGCTAACTTTTTGCTCCCCTAAATGATAATTGAAATTTCTGGGAAGGTAAGGTGGCAGTGTCTTGGCAGATGTTTGTGATAGTGCTTAGAAGCCATTTATACAAAATTTGGTCTCGGGAAGTAATACAATTCTTTTGCAGTGGGAATTTAATGCCTGCCATGGTTTATGCTATAAGAGAGAAGTTACTTGAAGTTTTCTAATGCTTTGGGTTGTTTTTTCCTACATAAGTGTCTCTTATTTAGAAGCCAGTTGTCTGTTACACCAAAAATGAGCGGCTCTTCCCCTTTCAACCCGTGGAGGGGGAGGTGGCAGATGTGATAAGGGAGTATAAAAGTTGTTTGATAGTCAGTTACAAAGTCAAAGACTACAAAGAATTCCCACTTAAATTATCACAGGTGATGGGAGATAGCCACATGCCTGTTAACTTCCATATCCATGTTATTGTTCCTCTAGTGTTAATCCTCTCTGGCAGCTGCTCTAGAGTACGTGAGGATTTTAATTTGTCCAGGGAGTGCAGTAGATGGAAAGAAACTTTTGTTGCAGCTTACTCCTTCCAAGAGTGGAGGTAGGAGAGGTTCTGTTTCTGCTCAGTTATTCACTATGCTTTAAAGCTGAAATAATACAGAATGTATCAGATGCTGGAAGCGTTGACAAATCTTTAAAAAATAATTAAATAATGGAGCATTCAACTTTTAGGTTCAAGTGGAAGTATGTCCTACAGATGACTTTTGGAACAAGAGAGTAAAAGCTGATTTAACTGAAATGCTGGTCATGCACAGGTCACTTAGAAGGCCTTTGTATGTAAATGGGGTAAGGCTATAAAAACTTTTCATTTGAATATTTTGGAGAAAGTGGCATGCAAAATTCTTCAGTTCTAGTTGATAATAATTTGTTAACTATTATTGTAAAAGGTACTATACACAATGGAAATGTGTATTCAACTATGTTCTAAAATGTGTTTTAAACACATTAATGAGGTTTATCATGTACTCAGTGGTTATATATTTATCATATTTTCGTTGCCTTTTAAATCAGTTTGTTACTGAGAATTTCTGGGAGCTACAAGGGAATAAAAATAAACTTAATAAATTCATCTGGCAGCATTTTCTTGCTTTATGGCCTATGCTTTATATTTTTAATGTTTCAATTTTTCAAATCGACATTAATGTTAGTTTGTTCATGAAAGCTGTGAAGTATAGTAACCTATGTGAAAGAAGTAATTATTGGCTGCTTGCACATGGGCAGCAAAACTGAGTAATTCCCTGAATTGCTGTTATCCAAGAAAAGCTGAAGAGGAGGAAAAATAAATGAACTTTCACAACTCACAACTCTCAAAGTTGTAGAAAACTTGTAGCTATGATTTAATTAACTGAAATTATCTAATTGTGATATATTCTTGAGATTTAACACCTTTTGAAAAAGGTATTGTCACACATGTAGAGCAGTAGTTCTGAATGTACCACAAAATCCTCCTAGGCAGAGGTTTTTTAGGGGCAGAGTTTATAACCTTTAGGGCTGGCAACAATTCACATAATTGGTTTGTGTCTTGAGCTGGAAAGGTGGGACTGGGCACAAGGTGCTTAAGTCACATATTGTGTTTTTAGCTAAAAATTGCTGCTGTCTACACAAAGCTTTTATTTTGCCTTTATTCTGTTTCCTAGTAAGTTATGAAGTTAAAGATACCTGGTGCTGCAGCAGGCAATCTTTCCAACCTCAGGCTGGGTGCAGCTCAGAAAAGCCTGATGGTGTCCTGTGGGAGCTCACCAAGACCTGCTGTGTTTGGTTCAGGACTGTGCCTTTAATCAGACAGCTGAGCCAAAGCTTGACCAGCTCTTGGCCAAGTGTGTTTTTGTGTGACAGCAACAGCTTTCTCATCCACAAGTAGTGAGGGAGGCTGGAGAGCAATGTGGGAACTTCTGTATCACAAAAACCATGTAGATGTTGAAGGAGGTGGGGAGAGGGAGCTCTTGCGCTGTGTATGGACTGCAGGGCTCAGCTTGTCATCTTGAGTCCCTGGTATATAAATAGTGTTGGGTTGTGCAGCTCCTGCATCTTGTTTTCTGCTGGGCAAAATTGCCATTTGTTTTCCCACTATGCTAGCTGGCAGGACAGGACCAAGAATGTCTGAAGATGGCCAAATGTACTTCATGAATGCTCCCGTTTTTGCTTAATGCTGGAACATGACAGGAGCCATGTTGTCAAGCTGGCTGCAATGAATATTTGTGCTATGACATCAACTAATGTGCTCCAAGTCAGACACATTCAAAGAATATGTCTATTTATTAATTTCTTGAGGAGAACTTCAGGCTCTCAGAAATGGAAAAGAAATGTTATTAATTCCACAGAGCTGAAACTGAAGCATCTCTGTAGTCCCCTTTCCTCAGATTACTCATTTCTGCCTGCTGATGAAGTTCTCTTAATTCTATTCACAACTCCTGTGTAAGTTGTTGGAATGGCAAAAACATGGCCCTGAAATGCACTGAGCCATTGAAGAACTGGTCAGTGCTGACTAAAAACTGGTTTATCAGGGCTGGGGGGATCCTTTGGCATGCTGAGGAAGGAGGGGTGCGCTGAATGTGATCACCAGCTGTCTCCTCTAGGGGATAGTTTGTCCAATTTGCCCCTTTTTGGAATTGTGGGGTTTGGGGTGGTGTTTTTAGACACCTGCCCACAAGGTCTCTGATGGGATACATTTCCTTTGGGCTGTTGCAGCAGTCAGCTGCTGCAGGGGCTATAGTTGGTGGCCACTGCATGTGCTTTTTAGTGTCAGGCTTTCAGTCTGAAAATTGAAAAAAACCCAATCCCGCATTTTATTGAAATTATGTTTTCATGTAGGCTGAACATGGTGGGTACTTTCCTTCCCCCCATTTCTCTTACCTTTCTAGAATCACGTACTTCTGCAACCACTTGTGGCGTGCTGGGCTGGGACAGAATTCAGACACTGTCCTTGTTACATCTGTTGTGCACCATACATCTTAGATTTATGAGAAAAAAAAAAAAAAAGGCAAAACCCGGCTACAATAATTATGAAAGAAGTGCCATCCTTCTGACACAGTCTTAGGGCGTTTCACAGGCCATTCGTTGGAAGTGTTTAGTTCTGGCCCGCAGCTGCCCCCGGGCTCGGAACAGTTTTGCAGCGGAGCCCAGGAGCCCCTCACCCCTGCAGGGTCAGCCCACTTTTCCCTCCCAGTCTATCACCAGGTGTCCCTGCAGGCCAGGGGCAGCCCAGGCTCCCGCACCGCCCAGCTGGTGGCACCCGGACTCCTTCCTTGCCTTCCTTCCGGAGGCACAGCCGGGGCTTCTGCTGGCTTGGCACTTCACCATGGTGCTCCCGCAAATACGGAGCGTGGTGATGATACACAAATACCGAGCGTCCTGGGGAAATAGGGTATGGCCAAAATGCTTTGCCTTGTGACCTAGAGATCTACTCATCTTTGCCTTGTGACTTAGTGATCTCAAAAGGCCACGGTTTAGCAGCATCAGCCTTAGAGAGTTGTGTGACAGGATATGTTAGCTGAAGCTCTTAGTGCATAAGTAGGTGAAAGACATTTTGAAGACATGTGGAGCACTGTGAAATGAAGTGGTGAGAAACTTGAGATTTTTCATGCCTTTAACATTTTTAGCTTTTTGAATATCAAGTAGTTCATCTGTTTTACAACTTGAATAAGAATCTGCTAGTAGGAGTTGAAATTTGTAGCAAGCCCTCTTTTTGGCTGCTGACTATCTGGTTTTGTTCATGTATTCATCCAAACCTTCTTCAGGTGGTGTACTGAGGCATGTGGATCTTCACAGGCAGAATCATTCTGTAACAGTGAATCCTGAGCAGTGGTTCTGGGATAACTTATTCCTGCTTCACCAACATTAGGCTTCACAGTGTCAAAAATAATGTAGGTGAGAAATGGTGAGGTTGAATTCTCACATTGTCCAAGAGTAAATCAAGTAACTTTTAAGATGTATAAACCTGTTAGTTTCCAACTGCAGTTGAAGATGCACAAAGCATATTTTATTTCGTCCTTTTTATTCAGGGGTATGAAACAGTTGTAGCCAAGATACTTAAAAAGATTTAAAGTGCCTTGAAAAACAGAATATTATTGCCTATACTGCTGTTAATGAAATGATAAAAATTATTTCTAGCTGAAAGACATAGTGTAAAACTGAAGAGGTGGACCACTTGCTGAACTATTACTGTCATCACTACTGTTTCTGAATATCTTCTGCATCATAAATTTTTTTTTGATTTTGTATAAGGGTAAGAGAAATAATAAATTACATTGAGCAAGGAGGATGTACAGGATGTGGCATAAATCTGCCAAATGTGTCAATTTCATTCAAACTCTTTCCAGGCCCTCTACTTTGAATTTTTTTTCAGTATTGCATAACATTTTGACCTTTGTTTTATACAGAAGACCTGGGTGTTTTGCTCAAGAAGTGGTTCTGCAGAGCTGAAAGTAAGAACTTGGGTGAGAGCCTGTTTCTTGCCCCTCCTGGGCAGGTTCATCTCTTGCTGCCAAACTTCAGCTTCCATGCCAGCGAACTGCATCATCAGTGCACTTGCATTTTGGAGGATTGTCTTCTTTTCAGGAAGCCAGGAAACAGCAGTTTAGAGCAGTTTCTGTTCTCTCACCTGAGCATGTCTTTTGAATTATATTCAAAACGGAGACAGCAGAAGCAATAATTTTTTTTCTCAGAGGTAATTGCCAAGCTGCTTGGCTAACAAGACTGAAAACATAGAGGAAAGGAAACATTTACAATTAAAACAGCAAGAAACCCACCGAATCTCAGTGAATTAGTAGTTTATTTCCCTTGTTTAAATAGCACTTGCACAGTGGCAGGACAAGCTGTCTCCTTTTGTGAGCCTCAGACTCTCGTCTTCCATTCAGGCCCCCTAAGATCCTCCCCAGCAAACACCCACTCAGAGCATCACTGGCCTCCTGCACCTCCTCCAGATATTACCACAAGGGGATAGCACATGACTCTTGTGTACTAGCTTTTAGTATCTAATATTAATATTGCTTTTAGACAACCAAGTGGTTCCATGATGTTAATTTACTGATGAGCCCTCTTTAGAGCTCCCTTCACTCAGATGTTCTGGATTTTGTCTCACCAAACATATGTTGCAAACATAAAACCTCTTTCAATTACACAAAATAGTGCCTTCTAAAAGCTAGTAGGTAGCTGGAAACATTATTAAAAAAAAAAAAAAAAAAGAAAGGAAAAGGAAAAATGAATTGGAGCAATGATTAAGGATATTTAAAGCAAATCTGTGATAGCTTCAACAATCACCTGGTTTGTGAGGCACCTGTACAAAAGGTCCAGGTATCCATACAATCCCCCATCATCCCATCCCACTGATGCTCATTCTGGTGTGTCTGCCTTCCCAAAAATATGTAAAACAACAGCATGGAAAATTCAAAGGAAATAATGGTGTGAAGTTTCCTTTGAGGAGCTAGGAGAGAAGTGTAAGATCCGCAGTTGGGAAGGCATCCTCTTGCACAGCAGGGACTGTTATCATTGGTGGGGCTTGCCACCAAAGCCCCTGGTTCTTTAAAGAAATGCTGCACTGGAGGATGTGGCAATTAATCACCTGTGTATTGCAGGTGGGCTCATCACAGAGCAATCTATTTTGGCTGTAAGTTTGGGAACACTGGCTCCAGCTGCCAGGAAAATGTTTGTCTGCTCATGAGACACAGTTTTTATGTCACCTAGAGGAAGGAGGCCCATTTCTCACAGCTGCAGAACAGAGCCAGTGTAGAGAGTTAATAAGTGCTGCTTGACTTTCTCCTGGGTAGTCAAGCAGCACTCAGTCTTTGGTTTTCCTCCCTGTGGGTCTCCATGCATGTCGCAGGGACTGGGAGAGTGTTTGCTGTGGTCATTCAACACATCCTCATTCAGAAGTGTCATTTACAGGCAATGGTGAGGCTTCTACTCCCTTAGTGCCATAGATCTGTTAGTGTCAGTACTTTTTTGCCTGTCTGGGTAAGAAGCCCTTTTCCTTGGCACAGAATAGGTCTGTCCCCAGTTGCGCAGATGCTGTAGACCTGCAGCAGAGCCACATTCTGCCATATTGTTGCTGATTTTTGTACACAAATGTAAATGCTGTGCAGAACTACCCACAAGTGGGAGGGTTTCTGTCTGGAGTGGGGCACTTTCTTATCTGAGGTTTGTGCATGCCCTTTGGGGGAATAAAATGGATTATATTTCAATATACATCGTTAATGGAAGAGCTAATTGTCATCATTACACATGGAGGTCAGGGAAGGGGCTGTTGATGGGTGCGAGGGAGAGGAGATTTTCAAGACTACAAGCTAAGAAGGTGAAGTAATAATGCTATTTGCCCTCATACTGAATGTCTTTTTACCTGCTTCAGATTAGGCCCTTTCTTTCTTAGGAAGAGTGAAACAAAGCCTGCAAAGTCCCTGAGAGAGAATGCTTAGTTTGAAAAATGTCAAACTGGCCACCATGCAACTCTGTTTGTGCTGTTTGGCCTTGCTCAGTCTGCTCAAAATGAAGCAGTGTGGCAGTAATTTTCAAACCTGTTTCCAAACAGGCTCTGGCCTTCCGAGCCGTGGGGTGTTGTCTCCCTTGGCCTGGCCTCATGAGCAAGTGCAGAGAACCAGCAGGCACAAGGGTAGTATCTTTTTCTGAGCCCTATCCAAGCTCTCTTTTTTTTTCTCTCGTATTTTTTTTTTAGCATGTCCTCCTGCCAGGGCAGTGCTCTGGGCAGGGAGAGCTCGGGAAGGTCAGGGACCACTCTGTCTGTGTATGGGACAGCCGTGCCAGCAGGTGCCAGCAGCCAGCAAGCGCGTGCCTGGGAGCGGGGCAGAGACGGAGCATTTGCTGGTGTAGACACCCTGATTATGTTCTCTGCTCTGCCCAGCCCTCCCAGTCTCAGACTAGACAGAAGCCAATCCTCTTTGCAGGCATGTCTGGAGGTGCAGGAGACCCTAAGGCTGGATCTCTCTGCTGTGGGTCAGTGTAAGGAGAGCTGAAGCACCAGTATCCCAAGGGGTCATAAGCAAAGTACAAGCAAAGTCTTACCATGGTACTGCTCCAAGACCATTTTAAAACCAGTAGCTGCTCAATTGTCAAAACACTAAAAGCCAGTCTTCTCACTGGCTCTGGATGGCTCACATTTGGTCATTTGGGAATGCTTAAGGAATGTGATCAAAATATAAAAACATTTTTGATTAAGAATGCTTTTGCAGCTCATAAGAACAGCTTTGGTGGTCTGCCAGATGGGTGGATCTTCTGACATTTGAGTTTCCCTTGGTCTGACAAGGATAATCTCCTTTGAAATACTAAGTGTCTGTTTAACAGGAATGATAAAAGTATTTGATTCAGTATGGAAAAAGTATTCTGGCCATGGTATTTCCGTATCAACAACACTTGGAGTCTTTGTAGAAATAAAGAGCTTGTTTTGCATCACTTTATGGATACCTTTGGATTTCATTAACTTCAAGTTAAACCTTGCAGTTGGCAGCATCATGCTCATAATTCAAAAACAGTTTAAGTGTTGGATTAATTTCTCACCAGGAGGTATATTTTGCTTGTTCCAAATGAGAAGAGCATTTTAGACCATGTCAGATTATCAGAATTAAAAAACAGAAGCAATCAGAATCATGAATCATATGCAAACTGTTAGAACTTTAATTAAAGTAATTAGAATATGAAAGCTACTGGGCAATATTGGAGCACAGATCCCCCTCAAAGAAAGCATGGATCATTCTTTTTAACAATGCAAAAACGTACATATCTGTTAAATACATAAACATCACTCGATTTTAATGAGACATATACTTTTATACTTGACCTTAGCAGTCATTTTAAAAATGTACAAAGTTTTAACTTTCATTTTTGTTTACAGAAAACCCACATGTTTAAAGCAAAGCAAAACAGTCATAAAAAAACATACCAGCAGATTTAGCATGTGTACAAATTACAGAAAGCAACATTTATTTTGAAATAAACAAACTGTAATTCTACAAGTATGATAGAAAATGATGCATGAGGTAACATTTCATTTAAAATCTAGGATCCCTGTACTGTAGTTCCAAACAGTGCTCTGGCTTGACACCTACAGTCCTTGCAAAATTGACTTGTTTAAGTAGTTGAGGATGGCTATTAGGCACACTGCTTTGCATAAAGACAGCTTTATCCTAAGAAAGAATCTTATGTTGAAGGTGAAAGATATTCTGAAAGAAATGAAAACCCACTGATATCTCTCAGGTGAAATATGCATTTGCCTAGTTCTTAGATTTACCTTCAAATTATAGGAACGCACTGAAAAATGGGGCCTTTTCTCTACAAAAGTTTGTTGATAAAGAATTGACCTTAATCTCAGGGCAACTTTGGCAAAGTGTGGCTAGCTACTGCTTTTGCCTCTTTCAGCACTATTAGCCTGCTGAGAACAGAACGAGATGTCGTCCTGCAGAATAATCCATGGCCAGAGGGCCAGGCTGGGAAAAGATGAGGCTCCCAAACTTCCCTACTTTCCTGAGCAAGAGTCTTCAGATTTTGGGTTGCAGGTTTTTTTAGGATGCTGCTTCCAGACACTACTACTCACTCTCAATTCTAAAAGTATTTCTGTAAAACTAAAAACAAGTCAATTTTAGAGAACCCAAAGGCACGATTAGAACATGCAAGTATGAATTGAGTATTTTCAGGCATTTCTGTGACACTGTTCCCTGTAGTATCCAAGCATCTTTCACCAGCATTTGTGAATGTTATCCTTATAGCACCCTCTGAGATTGGACTATCATGTTACAAATGGTGCAGCCTGACCTTGCATGTGGTCAAAGCTATCTTTGTTCAGAAACTGAAGACTGAGAAGAACTGAGACTTCCTGGGAGTTACCACTACACAGTGTGGTTCTCCTCCATGATGACTTCCTACTGTGAAGACAAAACAGTTCTCGGCTGCTTTAGGTTTTGCTCAACATTTGTAGTTTCCTCCTAGAGTGGTCTTGTGGCTGGCCCTGCTCAAGTATGCAAAGATGGAGAGACCACCCTGTGTGACACTGGCTTCTCCACTGCAAAAGACACAACAAAGTTTGCTTTCTGTTGTACTTCTAGCACTACAAAGTTTGTTTTTCCCTAGTAACTAGGATCTACTAAGATGCCCAGTAACCTTTAAATGCCAGAGAACCTTTCACTAAAGATGATAAATGAAGGGCTTATTGCTCTCTTTGCCCACCAGTATGGTCCTTGCAGGGTAACACAGTGCAGGGTGCTTGCAAAAGACACTTCAGCTCATTCATTTGCAGCCATCTGTCCATCTCTGTCCGCATACACACACTCGCTCCTCTACACTCACATGTGCCCCTCCTCAGGCACTCTCAGAAGCTTTCTGTCCCAGGTAGGTGAAACAAGTCTTTCTCAAAGGGAATGCTGCTAGGCTGTCCTGCCCAAACCCCATGCAATGCACTTCAGCCATTCCACCAGAGAGAGTCAGGTCCACTTGGAATTTCTGTGGCCTTGTGATGGTAAAATGCCCTGCCAAACAGCACAAGCAGCACAGGGGGCTTTGACACTACCTGCAATCCCAACTGCAAGTCTCTTATCACCAACCCTCCATAGCTGTTTGTCTTCACAAAACTAAGGCGGAGGCAGTAACACCACAAAATGATCTAAATTATCTAAAATAAGGGAGCAGAGAGAGCAATGTTCTGAAAGATCAAGACCTGACATGATCTGAGCTTGATTGCCTTTATGATAGTGGGGGCTGTTTCTGCCATTTGAAAACACAGCTTAAACCTTGCCTCCTGTGCATTTGCTTTTTAAAAATACACACAGATACTGCAAATGATTTTATTAAAACAACTGAAAAACTTGTTGATGGTAATAAGCAAGGAAATGTCATCTACAAAAATAGGTATCTTTAACTTTTTTCTAGATTTTGCTTTTACCGTTTTGTGGTGCTTGCAAACTTGGATAAAATCAGTTGATCTAAGTAACCAGTTAACTTATAGCCTGTAGCCTTCCAATTGTTTCATTATAGCCTAGGAGGGATTTTTTGTTCATCATAATAGACTCAAAAGCAGAGTAACATTTGTTTTGGAGAGCAAAGTACAAAATTGAGCAATGAGCATTAGTTCCAGGCTCTGCTGCTTTCTGCATGTGTACATGCACCTTACATGCCACCCAGACAGTAGCCTCCTTAAAAGTTAATGAAATCGATTTTTTTTTTCAGTTCTTCAATTTTTTCTTTGCATTTCTGTTGTGGGTTTTTGCTGAATTATGGATAAAGCTGCTGTTTCAATTTTTACATCCTTTCCTAAGAGGGGATTTATATGCTCTCATTTGCAGATAGGCCAAGCCATTCTATTATGTAAATGTAAGTATTTTCTTTGTATTACCATGATTACAAAGGGGAGTTAGGAGAAAGGATAGGTTTTTTTTTTAATGCTGAATGATGCACATGAAGAGAGGTGAGAGAAGCAGGTAATAAGTGCAATTGCTTGCTGTTTCCAGGCAGTTTTGCTTAGAGAGTTAATGGGAGAAGTGCAGTATAGTACTCAAATACTTTATCTGCAGATACAATAGCTGATTTTTGCTTTGCTCTCGTTGTGGGCTCCTAGAGGGTGGGAGGGTACTGTAAAGCTGGCTCTGCAATACTAAAGTTTTGTCACCAGCAAAAGAATTTGTGCAGCTCAACATTTTTGCTCACATATCTACATTGTAGACCCCTATTAGGCACTGTCTCTCAATCCTGAACCAAAAGCCTAAAAAAAGGCAAGCGATCTTAAGTCCTTTAAGATAAAGGGACCTCTCCTGAAGGCTCCTGGTTGAATCAGAGAACAATTTAGGTTGTAAGGGGATTGCAGGCAGTTTTCTTGCTAAGTTCCCCTCCATTCAAAGCAGGGCCACCTTGGATACTGGACCAGGCTGCTCATGTCCAGAAGAATTTTAAACCTAATGGATTGCCCCTGTTTTCAAGTCATTGTTATACATTCGGTTGTGAAATATACAAAACCTGCATGCCTCAAACTATTCTGTGCTGCTCTGGGGAGGCACTGCTAACTTAGCTGGAAAAGTCTGGGTAAAGAGAAAGTCACAAGGTGGCTAGAAGTAAGGAATGAACTTGAATTAACTCATTTAATTCTTGATTTTAGATAAAGATGTCCCCTAATTCCTTCTACTTCTTGAATCTCCCTTTCAGCTTAGCAAATGAGAAGTTAAAAAAAAAGTCCATCAAAGAAGAGTTTTGTTGTAAGCTACTTTTTAATCACAGCGTTAGATGACATTCAGTCAGCACGACAATTACATTTTCCTTCTCAAAATGTCAACTGACAAAATAAGTCTACCAGGAACCTTCAGAAGAAAATGAGGAAATGTCTGAAGACACTGAACTCGGAATGACAGAAAATAATGAGGTAAAACTAATAAATTTATTTGAACAGTGACAAGGTTTGGTAAAACTAAGGAAAAGTTTCCCTTCGGGATTATAGTCAAAGGAGCACGTAAAAATATACTGCCAGTCTTCTGTTCTACTGAGATGGATTGGATGTCACAGTTATGAAATGCTGAGACTGAAGCTCACTCTCTAACCCTACAATTAATTTGCAGGAGCTGCAGCCAAAATGCCCTTCTGTGCAAGTCTGTGCTCCAAGCCGACCCTAAAGCTCAATCTCTCTGCCCCCGTATTTTGTCTTTAGCCTTTTTGTTCAGAAGGTGCCAACTACTGAGAAGTCTGGCAGTGGTTTTGCTGAGGATTGCATCTATGCACTGACAATTGAACTTGGCTGTCCAAAGCAAATTCCCACAAGCTGCCTGAGCTGGAGCTTGGAGCCAGGGCCATGCTTCATCCCATGCCCTCCTGCTGCCCTGCAGGGCTGCTGCAGCTTACGACCACTCTTGGACCCAGATTGCTGCTAAGCTGACAATTCTGCCTTGTTTCATGATGCTGCCAGGCTGCTATACAGTGTATTGCAGGGCACAGAATAAATTCAGGGCTTCTCTTCCTACTTGGGACTCTACCACAAGCCCCCGCAGCCTGTTCCACATTGCAACCCCTCCACAGGACCTTACTCCCTTCAAAATAGGTGGTTTGCTGTACTCTAGTAGAAAGCCAAACATGAACAAAGGAAGAGAGTAGTAACATTTTATGGTTAAGCTGGTATTTGGGATATGCCAATTTGCTACCAAAATTGTGACAATTTTGTCATGTTTAATTAATACTTAGGTGACATTTCCCCAGGGCAGCCCTGTCAGTTATTCAGAAACTGGAAGACATGTAGTGCCTCCTTATTGCACATTATAAAACCTGCATGCTGGTTTATTACTGCTTGAGTTGTCTTCAAAGATGTTTCACACTCCTGTCTCTGAAGACTCCTCTACTGGGAAACCAACACAGTTTGTTACATGGACACACTGTGCCTCATCCTTCAGTCCCTCTCCAGGGCAGCTGAAAGGGAAATGGTGTTTTCTGCCCTCTGATTCCCTCACCTCCACACCATGCTGCTGTCTTTAGGAGGGATGTACAATATCTGTAAGATTTTCAGCCTGTCTTCTTTCTCTCCCATTCCACTTCACTAATCTAAATCATGTTTCAGCTTAATGGTATAAGGTCTGCTGTTTCATTTGCTCTTTTATGTAGCTTAAATGGCGATTTAAAAAAATGGCTTAGTATTAGTCCCACATTGAGATCATGTTTAGACTTGAACCCCTGCTCCAAGGAACTGGGCAAAGGCCACAACAAACGTGCCTGCACAACACTCTCCTATACACATTTGCCTGGCTTTCCAAGGGTTACTGCCCCTATCCCCAGGTCACAACCAGCTGCACTCGAACCTCTGCCAGCCATGCCACAGGCACAGGACCTCGGGGAGAGGCGGAGCCCATCCCACCGCCTCGCCGTGCCCTGCACTGTCCCGCACCTCACCACCAGGGGGGCCGGGATGCCCAAACTGCGGGATGCTCCATCCCCTTGTCACCCTGCAGCCCAACACAGAACCGTGCCCGACGCCTCTGGCTGTCCGGGCCTGAAAGCATCTTTTCTCCCTTCTTTTTAAGCACCAGGCGCCATCTCACAAAACAAGGCGCTCCTGCCTTCAAAAGGATTCTGTTCGTGGGCCGTGGCCTGTCTTGAACCAGCTGCATTCACCAGCCAGCCCTCTGTCTGAGGCTGCTTCTCTCTGGCTGCAGAGTCAGTGAAACACCGAACAAGAGCCAGATATAAATCTCCTGCTCAAAGGAAATATTTAGCACCAAAATGAGTAGAAAATAAAAAGACTTCTGGGTTACTTACCCAATCCTCTCACTTAGGGCGGCTTTATCTAAACAAGCAGGGATCTGAGCCCTCCTGCCTGGGATGGGGATGGGGAGTGGGACTGCCCCGTGGCTGCAAAGCCACCGCTGCACCCAAAAGGGTTCAGGCACGGGCTGAGAAATGCAGAATTTTGTCCATCAAGCCCCGTGCTCGGTGAGTGTGAGACCCTGCTTAGGGCAGTGAGGGGAAAACACCTGCACTGCTTTCTCTTAACTCTGAAAAAGGAAAGCTCAAGACACATTGATGCAATTTTATGTACTTACTAAAAGTCAAGGAACATTAATCCACAGCTAATTGGTGTTCTGCTCTTAATTCCCACTGCTTGAGCTGCTCTGCAATACAAGGTATAAGATGCAGATCAAATTTTTCTCTTTAAATTGTAACTTTGATTGCATAATAAGTCTGGAAAGGCCAAGTCTCCACATGAATTCATTGAGATGACGGTGCTCCAGCTCTCTGACACAGAAACAGGATAGGTTTCGATTGCAAAATAATTACCACAGAGATAGATAGCCATTTCATAAGCAACAGCACAAGAGAGACACAGCAAAGCCATTTCACTAGAAGTCAAAGAAGTACTTTTGGAAAGGAAGAAGTGCAGGACATGGCATGTACCAGCATCTCCCCCACAGAGACATTTTCAGTGATGCTCTGACTGGGGCTTTGGCCACAGAGGATGTCTGCCCACTCCCAGCCTGTAGCCCGTCACACTGCCTGCTTCACCAGCCCAGCTCAATTTGCCACTAACGGAGCAGTGAGGTTTCAGGAGGTTGCTGAAGCTCCTGCCAACAGTCCCAGAAGGAGGACCAGTGTCTGCAAGGGACAGAGGGAGAGTTCCCTCCTCGCTGAGCACCCTGCCTGCCCACCAGCGAGCACCTGGGCCAGCACGAGGGGCTGGCTGGGACCCACTCCCTGCAGAAATGTTGTCATGCTTTGGTAATCCAGCAGAAAAATGTAAAGAAATACATGACCTGCAGGAAGCAGAAAGGTGCAATGCACATGTCCTTATGTCACTGCTTCAATTCTTGCCCAAATCCCACCACTCCTGTGCTCATCCAGTATCTTGCAAAGTAAAGGACTAGTAAGAATTACACATACAGTTGAAAATTTATCTTTTACAGTGCCATTAATTTAACTCTGTATGACCAATAATTTTTTTTTTTTTTTTATATTTGTTCATATTTTATCTAAAGTACAAGCCTCAGTGTTATCCTTTGTTTTCAAATTTTTACTTTTTGGTGCAATCATTACCTTGAGACCTACACTGGTAATGCTCAAAATTCTTCAAAAATACTGCTGTTTGAATTTTAGTCATGTACCTAAAGAATTATTACACAAAAATATTTTCCTGCTTCATCTCTACAGTTCCTGAAAAACTGCATCATGTGGACTTGGAGACAAATTACTGGAGAAACCAAAACTACATTAATAGAGGAGACCTCAAATGACCACTGTGATCTGTAACTGTCTATATACACATTATATACATATGACTGTTTGAGAACCTGTATTAATGAATGTGTACAGTCTACATCCTGCACATGTTAATTTGTCTGAGGGTTTTTTAAAAAGAATTTGTTTAAAATTGCTGTCAAAAAGTATTTACCCTGTGATGACACAGCAAACATGGTTACTGGTTTTAGTTATACCCTCCTAGTGCCACTGCTTATTAACTGTAAACCGATTTTGCAAATCTATCTGTTAACACAGTAATTTCTGCATTTTTTTTCTTATTGTATTTGCACATGTAACAAATTGGTACAAATCTTTCCAATAAAATGTAAAGTTCATTGATACAATGCCTTTCATGATGGCCATAACTGGTTACTAGTCAACTCAGTAGTTTTGTAGAGACATTTTTAGCTGAACTTGGAAAAATAGGAAACGTATTGTAGTCTAAAATAAATGTACATAATATACAATATATATATCTTTATACACATGTGTATGTCTACATACACATATACTGATAAAACAGTTAACGTAATGTTTAGTTTTGATCAGTTCTCTGACTGCTGGGACTACCTGGCAAATAAATCTAGAAACAGAATTTGTCCACAATTAAATAATAATTTCCACAACTTAGAAAAATATACTTTTACTAAATAAGGTTTAAATTAACTGATTTATGGATATAGGATAAAGGATAATGGTTTCCAGACTCTGACATGATTAAATCTGAAAGGACCCAAGCTAATACAGACTGGTATCAGGCGCTGCCCCGCAGCCAAACACAGAAGAGCACAGAAACACAAGCTGCTGCCGCAGCAGCATCAGTGACACTCACAGCCTCCCTGCTTCCCTCACCTCTTACACAGCCTTCATTTCCACCCAACCTGAGTCTCCCACCCAACCTCACGCTGTTGTTTAAGGTGCACTCCAGCCACAAGCACCCAGAGTGCATGGCTCCGCAGGGGTGATGTGAACAGCTCCTCACTCCTACCAATGCTGCCTTGAGAGCCAACAGATCACCAAAGACCCTAATTTTCAGCTTGGAGGACCATCAGTACTCAAGCTTCACCATATGGATTTTGATCTACTGCATAGGTAAATACTTCATAGCAAAACATACATCTCTCTGTGTGTGTGTGTGCATGTGTACAGAAGTATATATACACATGCACATCCACACATCTGTGTACATCTCCATATAAAAAATTTCATGGAACTATGTGTACTAATGTTATCTAGCATGGTATCCTGCATACATTATCTGATCTTATTCTCTTTTAATATAGAGGCACCAGAAATAATTATAGAGAACAAATCAACCTTTAAAATTAAAGTTAGATCAGTGGACAAGAACTTTGGTAAAGCTTGTCAATATTTATTTTTGTTTTATTCAAATACAGTCAAAGTCTATCAGTTGCCATCACCCTCTTCACAAGAGGAAAGTGCATGTTTTTTTCCTAAAGAAAATTATATGTAAAGTGGGACTTAATGAATCAAGAAAATTTTTAATTAAATGTTTATATTTTTCAAAAGATTACTATCTTTCTGATGGAATGAAAGCTAAATATAGTTCTTGTCCTGTGTGTATTTTATTTATCATATGCATATATATATAAATATATATATATGTATGTCTCTGTTCATGTACCTGTGTGTGTGCACATACACATCCACACATTTTCAACATGAGAGAGGAACCTGTTTTTCTCCACGTTCTATGGGGAGACTCCCACATTCCTCCCTGTCTTGTACCCTGTGCAGTATAAGCTCTAGTGATGAGGCCAAACAAAAAGATATAGTTCACCATAGTATATTAGTTTATGTAGCAAAGTCATTTTCAAGCAAGTAAAATAAAGCTCTGTATTCCAAACTTCTTTTCCATTTCTCATAAAGAAAAGGAAGGGAAAGGAGAGGGGGAGGGAGTGGGGTTATGGCAGTAGCATTGAGCCAGTGGCACGTGGCGGTGTGCGTGTGCGAGCGTGCGAGCGCAGGTCCGCACACACACAGGCGCACAGGAGCAGGGCTTTGGTTGACAAATGCAGATTGTCCAGAGAAGGTGGATGCATAAGTAAGGAAGACTCTACAGTGATGCAATTGTATCTTTTATGCTTGCATGGAGTGAGAAAAAAAAAATTTCAATTAAAAAAAAAAAAAAAAAGAAAAAGAAAAAAAGAAGCAAAGACCTCTTTTTAGGTCCCTCATCAGTGAGAGCATACTCAGTATGCTAGAGAATTTATCTGAAACCTTTTAAATCAAGGCCTCTTTATTACAAAAATAAAAACGAACAAACAAAAAAGTATGAGAGACGACAAGATGCTGAAGCGTCACTCCAATCGTCCCTGCAGAGAACAATTGCATCCCATTTATTATTCATTCTCTTCTCTCATTTCTACGATGTCTGTCATTTCCTCTGTGTGAGGCATGTCGGTCATTGCAGAGTCTTCACCTTCTGCAGCTGTCTCATTCTCATTCCTCTTCTTTTTCTAGATTGAAACAAGCATCCAGAAACCTATCAGTAAGTTGTGCATGAACACACTCCCGCCAGCTTTGGACACTGGGAGAAGTGAGGTGAGAATATGGTTTGTTTAGAGCATGTTATTAAAAACTAGAATAGCTGTGTCATATTTGTGGCTTGCCACCAATAACTTGGCTTAACTTAGAAGATTTCCATAGCCTTTCTGGGGCTCAGTTTTTTCCTTTCTAACATAAATGCAATCGGGCATTTCTTATGCTAAGCAACATCCAAAACAGGCTTCAGCATGACTGGAGGGAAGGGAGCATCTGGAATCTTTTACATCACAGACTTTTTATTAAAAGAAAAAAAACAAAAAAAACCCCAAACAAACAAAAAAAACACCCCCCAAAAAGGAAGGAAAACAAAATGTGGGCGAAGAAAAGCATCTCTAGGGAGGGACGCGAGGTGGCAACCTAATTTCTCAAATGTCAAACTTCAGGAATTTTTCAAGAATTGAGCATTCTGGCTTTTCTTAGTGTTGCTGATCCATTGTGATCCCTTGTCTCTCCAAGGCCAAGTAATATTAGAGTATTTTTGGCTAGCAGGAGCAGGAGGTCATTCAAGAGTCCTGTGATTCATCCAGGATGTCCTGGATTAGTAAAGCTAAGAAGAGTTCAGCCCCCTACAAAACAAGTTGAAGCATCTGTTCCTTATTAGCCATTTCTCAGCAGGCTGACTAGTTTTACTGAAAACAATTGTACAGTTGACAAAATATCCCCCACAGGTATTACTGATTCAGCTGAGATGGGTGTATCAGAGTTCCAAAATTTCATAAGTGTCTACACAACATTTGATCTGCAGCTCTCCAACTGCAGGTGAGAATAACCTGGTGTATAGAGCTACTGGTTGGCTCTGGCACTGTCACACTGAATAAAGAATAAACTAGGTTGGCACAGTCCTACTACCTGCACTTACCACTGAGAAAAATTAAGCACAATGTCCCTGGCCAGAAAGACTCTGTGAGCTACTATGGTAACAAACTAGGAATGAGGATGTTGTGAAATCATGGGTCAAGGCAAGCCATTTCAGTGTTTAGAAATTTTACTCTTTGGTTCCCAAGGCAAACATGACAAATTAATCATGACAGAGATACAGAGATTATGATTCTTCTATTGTCTTATGAACCTTTTACATTTTGATCTCTTGCCATGGCCTGCATTGTCAACACATGTCAAAACTGATTTTAGGTTGTTCCAATATAAGGCTTTAGATATTCCATCTTCTCATCTTCTGTAGGATGTTTCTTGGGGTTTTTTTTTTTT
>VWZU01016438.1:1593335-1626173 GCA_013397095.1 Sterrhoptilus dennistouni | reverse complement strand
ATTTAAAAAAAAAAAAAAAAGGCACTGTATAGGTTATATTTTCTGTTGCCGTCCACAGAGTCCTTCTGTACTATAGAATGATGTACACACCTTGCTGCTCTGCTAGTTGGAGTTGGACCTAGTGCCCTACACGGTGCCTCGAACACATACCTGAAGGGGAGCAACATGCAGGTACTGCAACGTACCCAGTCACACAGCCAATATTTATCCTGTGTTTGACTTAATTTAGTGGAAACTTCTTCAAAATCCATCTATCACTACTATTTCACACATGCTGGATTGTAGTGTTTAAAATATGTAAAAATGCACCTGTTTAATTATTTGTAAGCCCTTACTGTCAACTGCTGCAGGAGTATGTCTTGTTTTAAGCCACTCCTCTAGATGGCAAAAAACCATAAGCACCTGAACCTCTTGTCAATTTTCAACAGAGCTGGTTTTATAAATAAATAAAAGTTTATATGCAGAGATATATGTATTACATAGTGTACAGATGCAGATATAAATGTATACACACTATGTAACACGACATAACAGGTTCCGTGGGAGGGAACTTGGAACTCGTTGGAATTTAAAGGTTTCTTCTGACCCAAACTATTCTATCATTCTGTGATTCTATATACATACAGAAACACTTGTTGTAAGCTGAGTACATGTACATGAGTAGTTCCTATGCCTACATGAAAATGCTACATTGTACTGCAGTAGCGAATACACAGAGCAAAACGCTGGTGGTAAGAACAGGATATCCATGATACACGTTTTGAGAAACAAGAGGCTCTCTGACTGCAGACCAGCATGTCCCATGGCCTAGATGCCCATTAGCAGCTGGACGGCACCTTCTGGTTTTATTTCAGCCCAAAGACTTTCCTTGCTGCACACCCCTTGAGACCTAACACGGAAGCAAACTGAAGTGAGGGCTCTGGGGAGTTACATTGCTAAAGTGTAACTTAATCTGAACTAAAATCCACTATATTCATCACCTGCTTTCATCAGATCCCACAGAGACTAATTCTTACCTGTTTCCTATAGACATAACAGGCCGCTATTGCAACCATGGTGGATTCTCCCACAAAACCAGCAAGAAGGGATCCTACTCCAAGCGTGGCTCCATGAACTCTGTTGGAAGCATAGAAAGAAAGCAGTCATTGTTTTGTGAGAATGCATGACTCATAATTACATTTTCACTGGCATATATAACCAATCTGCTGATAGAAATATTTTCTTCAAAGACACAATACACTGCCTAAGAGAATAAGTGGTATTTTAAAGGACTTGTTTGTTTTTAATGGCTACACTGTTTAGTAAAAGAATCACACTGAATCAAATGATGGACTAAGAATTTAAAGTCTTGTACAGAATGCTGTAGAATAGATTATTAAACTTATAAACAAGATATTCTTCCATTAGCTTTCTTAACAGTGTGTTTAATGACATGGAAATAAATTCCCCTTAGGACACGTTTTTGCCTCTTTGACATTTGTGTATCTTTTCCAAAGAGACATCACTATTGTGCCTGCCTAGAGCAGTCACACTTCTACATTTGTAAATGTTTCTTTTCCAGGTAGTGACACTATTTAGGCTTTGTATCATGGTTAGTATTTGGAGAAAATATTCTGAGCTATGCAAATTCAGCTATCAAGTGACAAGGAAGAGGAATGAAGAGGACAGCAAACCCATGGGTTCTGTGAGGAATAATGATTTACCCTAGGTAAGGCAGCACGATGAGACTGGTGATGAGGACAATAATCCGCAGCACTGAGCTGGGTGCCAACACAAATGTCTTCTTCAGAGTCATCAGCCAACCAGTCAAGTGTGCTCTGACAGTCACTGTTCATAAACAGGGAAGAAAAAGAGGCAAAAATAGTAAAAAAAAGTTGGTCATCTTGTATGCATCTTTTCCACACAGAGAGCACTGTTCAGAAATAACCATTGTAAAACTTACTGCTGGTAACTTTGCACCCTACTAGAAAGGAAGTAGATCTTATGTTCAAATTGCTTTAATATACTGATTTGGTAAAATGAAGAAACTAAAAAAATCAGATATGGACAGCACTTGTTCCTAAGAGCTGCTCTCTTAAAACTAATTTATTAGACAGTCAGTTCTGTTTTCTTCATTGAAAAATCCCCAAACTATCTCTTTCCTTAAAGAGAAGGACTTCTCTTTGAGGAAATTTTCCATCTGGCTCCTGTGTGGCACATGGTTTAACAGTCAGGCACAAAAAAAGGTATTTATTTACATGTACCTATTTCTGTATTTGTAGTTTACCATTATTATGAAACTGCTTTGGCATATAAGCAGAAAACACTAAAAGATGTTCCATTTAATTACAGTGCTAGGAATTTGAAACATTTTGATTATGGCTGTCCAGCTTGTCTTGCTCTTTTATTACATAATGCTTATGCTCTGAAAGAGCCACTGAGGTTACAGAACTTTTATTTTCCTTTTATTTTTTTACCTGGAAGTGGAAAAAAGGAGAAGATGCGCAAAGGAACGACACACAGCTCTGCGAAAGCGAAGTCGACTCCAATTATGTCAACTAAAATCTTCTCTGACACGTTTGGCGTCCAAAACATCACAAAACAGAGCTAGAAAGAACCAAATTAAAAATGTTTATATTTCAGAAGGGAAGCACAAGAAAAGGTAGGCTCTCCTGGACTAAAATATTTGTTTACTGATGAGTAGAAATTGCTACCAATGGTAAATATACATAGTATAAATTTGTATTTAGCTTGCATTCAAATACATGTGTATATAAGAGAGATACCTTAACTTCAGAAGCAATTTCTACTCTTAATTTTTCTCACATACCAAGTGTGATGCATAGAGAAAGAATTTTTATGGTTTCTGCAAATGGTTGTACTTGAATGGTCTATTATTACACAAACAGTAAAACCCCAGACTTTTACAGCACTTGATCTGGTTAAAACACTTGTACTCCTAAACAGACCATCAAATTTTTTAGTAACTAAAGATTTGAAGTCCTCCAAGACCCAGAGATCTGACCTGAATCTAAGACTAGGGGCTTAAATTTGCTGCTGGAAAGAGTACTGTTAGTATGCAATAAGTCTGATAGCACAGCAAAGTCTTTAGCACAGTCCTGCAGACACAGTGCTCACAGGCTACAAATCCACTAAGTCTTGTTATTTTCATTAAAGAGCGTTTACTCCATGCAGAGAAAGGAAGATTTCCCTGAAAAAGCCATGACAATTTGGTACAGTGGTAGGACATGCTGTTTAATTTTTTGGTCAGTCCTGAGGCTTCCATCTTAGCTGGAGGGGCTGTTGGCAGCTGCAGGTCTGGCTTAAATTCAAGGCACTCACTGAAGAACAGTCCTGACAGTCCTTACAGGACTTTCCCTATAAGAAAGCATAGCTTCAAATATACCTACTTTGTTATTTAATTTGATTTTGTGATTTAAATAATTACTTCTTATTGTTATTCTTGTATCAATACTCTTGTAACAATATTCTTGTAACAATTATTCTTGTTATTCTTACACTGTTATTTATCGTAAAGTGAATATTAAGGAAATGAGCTGACTGAACGGTGCAAAACTGGGGACCTTAAATGCTCTGACACTCCTCTTGTCAGGTTACAAATCTGTGTACCCTGTAAATTATGCACATTGGCTGTACAATAGAGTCTGTAAGACTCTATTGCCACTCCGTTATAATTTAGCCTACCACCCAGTATTATAGCAGCTAGCTCTTTTCTTTTTATCTAGTTGTCACACCCTACATGTTCAGATGGCTTTTCAAACTAGCCTTTGAAGTCCTACCACCTCTAAGACAGCTGGGATTTCGCTCTCATTCTTTGGTAGGGTGTCAGAAATTGTCCTTTCTGTTTAGCCTCCAAGCACTCAGACTGCGGAAGATTCCCAAGGCCTGTCACTGATTGGCCTGTGGGAGATCCTGTGTTCTGACCTTCTGTGTGGTGAACAAAACATTTCACATTCCTGCCTAAAGGTCCATCTTCAGTTTCCTTCTCCACTTCTTAGAGTAGGAACTACTATTTATTTGTTACAATCGCATATTTTACTTGACTAATCTGATGCTGTCTTGCGGTGTATCTCCATTAGCTCTACAGAGAACAGTAGGTGGTGGAAGGTAAGAGCAGAAGACAAAAGAACTGAACACTCCTTGTGCCAATCTACTTGTACAGAGTATGACTAGAGCAGAGGGGTTGTGTGGTTGAGAATTTAGTTATTAAAAAGTAACTGTACAACAACAGAGTGAATTCTTTTATTGCTGGAGACACCTTTAGGCAGACTGCAGTCATTTGTACTCTCACTGCAAATGACCTGTAAAGCAGTCATACAGGGAATATTTTGTCAAATCTTTCTTCAAAGTCCAATAAATAAAGTAAGATATAAAGATGCCCACTCTTCATTTATAATTTGCTTTTTTTCATGAGAGCAAGGATCTTTACACTGCTTGCACTGCACAATGCCATTTAGTGTCCTAGTGAGCGGTAGTTTCTCCTGCTGCCAGATTCCACATGTGCATGCTAACACACAGAGCCTGCCCACTGCCAGCAAAAAGGCAAACAGAGCAGTCTTTCCCTCTTCAGCAGCTACTTGAAAAACTGATGAACATGTTTAGACAGGCAAGCAAATGGGTGACCAAAGGCAATGTATTCAGTTCTGCTCCCTAAAGGTTTCCTTCTGGCCCTAATAAGAACAGACTCAATCTCCATCCAGCTCCCACCGGAGTGAGGTCAACTTGCCAGTCAGGGATAATGACTTGCACCCAGGTGGCATGTGGTCATTCCTCCTCAGCTGTTGCAAATTGCAGTCTCCCCCACCCCTGATCAGCAGAGAGTTGTGCTGGTAAATGGCTTCAAAGAGCACTTACACAGCAGCTGGTGGGTAAAGACTGCTAAGCTCAAGAATAAGCCATTTGAGGAGGTGAGGCACGGTAGCAGAAGGACCTTCTATTTCTGTCTCAGCATCCTTCCATCTTTTCAGTTGCAATACTGAATAACTAGTTTCATTTTGCTAAGAGAGCCTTCTCCATCATCTTATGATATTCTCAATGCCCACAGGGAACAAAGCCTCAGGAAAATTAATTGATGCTTTGCATCATTTGAACCCTCTGCAATTGAAATCCCAGAGTGCTTGCAACTTTACTATTTCAAAGATAAAATGTAGTGGAAAAAACCAAGGTTCTACTTCAGGCAAAGAATAACACTAAAATGCAAAGCAGGAAGGTATTTCAGCTGCTGATTTTGTTACAGATGGTGTATTCTGAAAATAGGATGAAGTCAGCTTTTTTGTGATTCTGAGTGGTCTTTAGGATGTTGTCATTACCTTGGTAAAAGATGATGCCTGACGAAAGACTAGAGAAGATGGTAACAGTAGTCCAGGAAAACGTGGCACAGACAATTAGAGATTGGCTCTGCTGGAATAAACAGTACTAACTTCCTGCGACTCAGATCAGGAAAGATTTTAGGAAGTAGATTTAGCAATAGGATGTTTCCTATCTTTCTCCTAATTTAACACTGTTTTCTCCCCCCACTTTCATTTCTCTGCATGTCTGCAAGGTTAAAAACAGAATAAATAGCTTGGTTGGGGTTACAGCTATACCTTCATTTAATCTAATCAAGAGATGAAGACTAAACAGTGAAAGCTTCTGCAGAGGCAAGCAGCATGCATGCAGAGTGGCACTGCAGCTTCAGGCTGCAATCGCAGCTGCCTGTTGAGTGTTGTATCTGCCAACTCTGCTGAGGTCAAATAATTTCAATGTTTTGGGAGTAAGGATTATTCTTGTAGAATTCTAGCAACATAGCTTATTTGGTTTGCTGTTGCCTTATGGTATGAGTGCAGCATGATATTAAAAGACAGTTTTGATAAAGCTTTTCATCATTCACCTGAACTTTAACTTACCAGCGAGGAGGGCTTTAAAAATAAAGGAAGAAATGAAGGTGTAAACAGAAGAGTGGAATGCTACAGAGAACAAGCAGTTCTGCATAAAGACAGACCACTGTATTATCAGTTGTAGTATCAACAACAGTAACCCAAGCATTTCTGAAGATGTTTTAGTCATTTCAATTGATCTGAAGGGTTTTGGGTTTTGGCATTGTGCCTTTAATTGTTGTACACTAGTAAAATTTGGAAAACTTTACTAAATATGTCAACGACTCACAGCACCATAAGAAAACTAGTGCAGCTGTACTAGCTCAGATCAAAGCTCCAGCTAGATTAGTACTGTCTCCCTGCTGAAGGCCACTGGGAGTTGCCAAAGGGAAGGGCATCAAAAACAGGGCAAGTGTAGTGTAAGAGATACCTTTCCCAGTCTGATGGGAGTTATGGCTTCAGGAGTTCAGTAATCCTGGTGCACCTTCATCCCATGCAGGTTATGCTTTGTTATCTTCTATTAGTGGGTTTTTATCGGATATTAGTGATTAGTGCATTAAAAGTAAGTAAAAAATGCTCTCACTTGTGGCTCAGACAGCCTCATCAAAGAGGTGTGCCTATTTTTATTTGGAACCTGGCTATTTTTAGCTAACAAATTCAGTGTCTAAGCATATTCAAAAGTCAAAATTAAAAACTACTGTCACCAAGCCTGAGAGAATGAACCAGTTTGTTTTTTGGTTTTTTTTTTTTTTTGCATAGGGAAAGTACAGAACTGCTAGTGTTCATTTCAATTTCTCTTTATTCTCTTAAGTACAATTATGGCATTTGACTTTCACAAATGATTGTGATGAAAGATTGTTCATGAGATTTTGTTTCAAAGGCTGCATGTGTGAGTCTGAATGCTTCTAGTTCTTGTAAAATAACAGTCTTTTCATAGGCCTTGCATCTCCTGGAAGCTATTTCCATTTATTCTGGTTGCTGACAGGGATTACTAAACCTCAGAGACCCAGTACATAATGTATTATAATACATTATGCTAACAAAGGCTATTGTCATGTGTATAGTAATCTGCAGGGTGCCAGACTGATTTGCTTTTCAGTACTTGTAGAAAACTGCCTGTCTTTTGAGACATTCATTGATAAATATAAAGCACAAAATAGTATTCCAGCGAGCTATGAACAGCTTTTCTAGATTCGTGCAGTCTTCAGTAAGAAGAAACACTGGCAGATGACAGAGACATGCTATGGCTCTATGTTCCTCAGAAAGAAATGAAGGAATCCAAAATGGATGGTTTTAAAAATAGGTTAGACATATGCCAACCTGGAATGAGTCTGGAATAATAGATTTTATTGTGGAAGATGGTTAACCTGATAAAGGTTATTTTGTGATGAAATGCAGTTCCTATTTTTCTCCTGCAAAAAACCTCTCAGCAGATGTTTCATATAATTTATTGAACCTGATATATTTGCAGAAGTATGGCTGTCCAAGGGAAGTGTTTTACCCTAAAGACATTGTTGTATGTATGTTTTGAGGATTGTAGCTTAGTTTAACCTATGCCATGTTAATTTCCTATTACCATTTATGCTGCATGGTGCCCAGTGAGGGCAGAGGAAACCTACTTTGAAAATTATTACACATCTCAGCTTTGAATTGCATCTCAGGTCTTTGGGCTAGTATCAGCTAAGTTTATAACTGTCATTGCTATGGAAGAATATAAATCACATCATTTAGTCTTTCGAACTGCGCAATAAACAAATCAAAAAAATAGCCCAAATCTTACACGGTTGGATCTCCTGATTTGCCAAACGTCTCCATGGTCTCCCTCTTTCTGACATAAACAGAACTTCCATAATTCTGTCTCCTTTCAGAGCTTGTATCACACAAGATAAACTGATTTCACAGATATATTTTTGAAGTCAAGATAGTATCTTGTTCTAACTAGCATCTGTGTCAAATTCTGGGTTTCTCTCCTCTGTCCAACAGCCTATTTTTTAAGATGTTGAAAAAAAGTTTTTTAATTTGTTAGTGCTGTTTTTACAGCTATTTCAAATCCATACCTTCATCAACCTTGAAAATTTAGTTCTCTGAATGACTACATGGTACTGGAGCTTTTCACTCAAAATCTTACTTTAGCATCTTATTGTTAAAAGAAACTGCACTTCTGTATTTTTATGAAGAAAAGAAGTTACAACAGTTTGTGACTGTTAACTGCTTACTAGTACTGAAACAACAGAACAAGTTAATATTGCTCCCCTTTTCAGATTCCCACTGAGGTGTGTTTCCGTGAATAGAGGTGTAGCACAGAATACAAAGTCCTAATACCTCCTGAAGCTACCATGCACCTCTCAGGTAGTTGAAAAATACAGAAAGAATTCAACCGGGTTCTTATGAAGGAAGGCAGCTACTCATTGATGTACACAACGAAGGGCTTTTGTGTTTTATTGTGGGCCAAGAAATCATAAAGTCTAGGTTTTATTATAAAGGCATTATGCCCTGTTGTCAGTAAATTGTATCTAATTCACCATGAAAATAAAGTAAAAGCCTTGTTGTCTTTAAAGACCTAAGGGTTTTTTTTTGTTTGTTTTTTTCAGTGAGGTGTTTTGGTTGGTTTTTTTTTTTTTTTTTTTTTTAAGCACAGTTCTATAAACAATCATAAAGTTCATAAAGTTCTTTGGAATCTGTGGAGGAATTACTGGGTTTCATACAACACTAGAGGCCAGCATCACTGCCTCGCTAGAGACCATAACCTGGTCCTTGCCAGAATGAGCCCGCAGACTCACGCTATCTCTGCTGTATTCCATTTCACAGAGCAGCCTTTGCAGAGTCACATCTGCAGTTTTGGCAGTTTTGAGGAATTTTTGGTACACAGCAAACAACCTAAATTCATCATCCCAAATTATTTGAGACTTTGTGGCATTAAGCCACAGAATATTCTGATTTACAAGGGACCCACAGGGATTATCAAGTCCAGCTCTTAAGTGAATGGACCACACAGGGATTGATCCCACAACCTTGGTATTATTAGCACCATGCTCTAACCAGCTCAGCAGATCTCAGACTCAAGGTTGCTGCAGTCTGATGCTCTGTTGAGACACATCATGATGTGTTCATGTGCCCTGTAATTCAGAAGAGGTCAGAAATTGGGTTCTTTTCTGGATCCTTTCCTTGTGTGGGAAATACAAAGTTTTCAGGAACAGACTGTCCAAAGCCCCAGGGAACTTGTTCTGACTTCACAGCGGACAGTGTTTGGTGCAAAGAGTGAACCTGAGGCCTTACCAACCTGAACAATTGTGGAGTCCCATGAAACAAAAAACCCTGGATTGTGGGCAGTAGAAATGTCAGACCACAGTCACATTTGAAACTGATTTATGATAATGCTGATGACTTGAATCACAAGGACATTCTCTTACAGTGATGATCCCTCAGGCACATGCAAGTCAGTATAGATTTCTGTGAACTTTGTGTTCTGTGCAGGGGGTGTAAAGCTGGAATCAGTCATCATAACATTTGTCAAGCAGCAGGGGAACCAGAGCCTGCTTATAGGAACACCCCTAACTTTAAATCTCCTCCTGAAATAATTGGTTTATACACATCTAAATCTCCCACCACCTCCCCCAGCTTTCCAGTGACAGAGCACTACATTCTTTAGAAATAAGGCACGTCCAGCAGCTGCACAATTCACTGATGCTCTGATGGCATTAACACAATGCCACATCTACTTTCTCCCCATCTGCTGCTGAAAGTACTTCGGTAGTGTTTTCCAGGCTGTGTTGGGTCACTAAATTGTTTAAGGTAGTCATTATATCTTCCCAACAAATTATGCTGCTTAAATTTTTTACAGAAAGAAGAACATTTTACTTCACTTCTAAAAAGCTTCAATAAACCAAGGATGGCAGATTTCTGGTCTCTTTTTGAAAACTGTCCATCTCCCAACTTAGTAACTTTTTCTGTCTCAAGTTTTCTGTACCCCTTGCTGCTCTTCCTACTGTGAACAGGGAGTTTGAGCAGAGCCATTTTGCTGCAGGGACAATTTTTGATGCTTCCTTCTCTGCCTGCTCCAGGCACTCATGCAGAACAAACCCTTTGTATGAAACCTGAACAATCATGAAGGAGACATTAATCTCCACCTCACTGGAGCAAACAAAACCCCTTTGTTCCAGGACAAAGGCTCAATGCAGTACCATGGATAGGACAAGACCCTCGTGAGGATTTCATAAAGTTTGCCTTTGATGGTCCAGCATCTTCCTGCGCAGGCAGGAATGCTTCCATTCATGTCTGAAACAATTTTTACAGAAATGGGAATTAAACCTGACCTTGAAAAGGTGAAGAGCTTCTTGAGCAACTATCTGCCAATATGCCATTTTCCAATTGTTATTTTTTGCCAATATGCCATTTTCCAATTGCTATTTTTGTGCCAGCAGCCTGAAGATTAAAAAAACCCATCTTGGAGTTAAGAGATGGGCAAAGTCAAAGTAGTCAAAATAAATTCCTGCACTGGATGAGTGGTATTACTCTAAAAGCTGTCCTTGACCTTCATATGGTCTACAACAGTAAAGTCAAAATAAAATGGATTTTGTCTTAAAAATTAATGCTGCTTTTTAAAAGTATGGATATTCTAGATAAGATTTGCGAGATCTTTTTAATACAATGAGGCTGTAATGAGACCATTGATGAAGTAAGATTTGAGAGAGTTGGGGAAGTTTGGAGAGTTGTCTGTGTTTCTGATGTTCTTTCTTTGTATACTCACAAGAGATAAAGACACTGAATTCTGTCACCCAGGGAATTTCAAATACTGGCATGGTCAGCAGCTGGGGTTGTGTCCTCTGAGAAGGACAAGATTCTTGTTGTGACATTTATTCCTGTGGATTTTACTGTATCTCAGTCCAAATTTGCCATGACTTTAGTAGAGCTGGGTTGTAACCTTTGATAATAAAGCAATGCAGAGATGCAAAACAAAGGCAGCCAATAAAAGGAAAAAATGAACACAAATCCAATGGTCTCTGCAATGGCTTCAACTTCTGACACTGAATGTCACAGGCAGATATGGTGGCAGCAAAATATGGTTCCTGCATACATTTCACAAAATCACACAATATTATAGAATATAGAATCACACAATAAAAACAGCAGAGGCTGGTTTTAGTTAATGCAGCTACACAAGCCACTTTAAGAAAGTTGGCTCTTACGTTATCTTCCATTTATAAATTTTAGTGCAGTGGTTGACAACTGACCTTCTGTAATTACAACACTGCAAAACATAGACCCAGGCCATGTTTGTTAAAACACAAGCATTTCAAAAACTGAAAAGCATTATTGCCATCAGAAACCTTTTGCTCCAGAATTAAAATTTGTGATTTCTACAGAGTAACTTATTTTGTGCAACGTTTGAGTACATGAACACTGGTAAATCCACAGATTTCCTCGTTCACGTGAAAAAAAATCATCATGATCCTGTTTTTCATGGTGTGGCACAGCTGTTTCTTCTAGTAAGGCAGAAATTATACAGTAGCCAAATCCTCAAGACAGAACAGATTAATGAGCTTTCTAACTGGACACTATATTGCATTCCCCATGTGCAGAGAAGATGTACAGTATCTGAAATGCCAAGGAACGTAAATGTCCTTTTCAGATCATGATGCTGTTCCCTAGATCATGAGTCAAAAATTAGCGAAAAAATGAGGCTTTGTGAACTTCAGTTCATTTTTACTGACTTGTTCAGCTGCTGTTCTGCACAATCGATGCACAAAGACTACATCTTTGGCTCTCTCTTTAGTATTAAATATGCTCATATTTCACCACACACCCCTCCAGTACTGCCCCTTTTCTGAATTCAGACTTTGGTCCTTGTAGACCATCTTCAGAATGTCTGCTAAGAGTTGAGATGGGGAAGTGGGGAGGTTTCAGCATTGCATGCAAGTTAGATGTAAAGCACAGAGAAGAAGGCCTAAATTAAGGATCTCAGAAATCCCCACTTTGTTCAGATATCAGCTTGTGAACTAAGAACCAGTATTAGCAGCCTGGAATGTTTATAGCTACCAAAGCTATCCAAGTTGCCATTACTGGGTGATTTTTTCTGGTAGTGACCCTCTCAATACACTGAGGAAATACAGGGCATCAGTCACAAGGAAACAGAAACAGTTATTTATTTTTTCTTGTTCCATTTTTCAGCATCTTGATCACTTGAAAGCATGAGGATGAGGCAGCAGGTACTTGGCTAAAGGGCTTGTGAGAGTGTAAGGGGAATAATGGAGTAAAAGCCCAACAGTTTCTCGCACGGGTCAGAACTGCAAATCACTTTGCTCCATTCTAGGCTGATCCTTACCAAACTTAATCAATTGAGCATTCACAACCCTTCTCCCCTGTTTGCCCAAATGCATGAAGGTGAGGGGATAAATTCAAGTACTTCTACATTTTATTGCTACCTGACAGTCTAATACTGATTTCACAGTAGTAGTGGTAACTGACTTTATTTCCTTTTAGAAAGGAGAAAACACTATCCACATTTTTGTGAAAACATGTTCACATGCACTGCTTGTGGCAAGCCCTATTTCAAAACACTCCTTTGAATACCCTCTGGCTACAGTGAAGCTGCCTAAAGCATCTAAAAATTATTCTCGGTTCAGGCCTTGAATACAATTTTCTGTCTCTTGGCCTTCCAGGTATTTTATCTCCAGAACTGGAAAGAAAGCAGAGTGTGTGATATTTCTCTAGCTCCTGTAGCTCAGGAAGTGCATTCATGGTGGCTAAATGCCATGGGACTCCTGGGAGCCATGGAGTGAGAGCTGTGCACTGCAGGGATCTGCCATACTATGGACACTCCTACCTTCAAAAAAATTCAGTGAAATGGGAGCATGTTCCTTGGCATTTTTCAACATGCAAGCCTAATTCATGTTATCTTGAGTGCAAACTAAGGGTGCCTATTAGGCCAGCAGTCAAGCTTGCTGCAGAAATGCAATGAATGCTTTAACTTTTCTCCTTTAACTTCTGTCAAGAGTTGCTTTATGTCTCATTATTTAGCAGACAGCATAGTTGAAGACATCAAATATATCACTCTAATGCGTATAAGAGCTTCACACAGGATAGTTTATCAGGTGGAAAATGAACTTATTTGTAAGTGCAGAAAGGGATATGAAATGGTATATTTATTACACTACAGAGTGAATGTTTGAGAGCAAATGGGCCTATGAAAACTGTACAGTCTTTGGTGTCTCTCATGGGAAAAATCAGCTGCCAGACTTAAGGCTGGGAAATATGATTTGCTGAGTTCAACTGAAAATTAAACAACTATGGAGTATAGAGGGTTTGCACGGCATCAGGGAATAAGTCAATGAGGCAATACTATTGCAATAGTACATTGAGTTGGTATGAATAAGTCCAATATCAGTCACAGAAACATGATATGCTACATTTCACTGGCTGGTGGAGCCTTGGTGATCAACTGGACAGGAGTCAGCAGCCAGTACCCACTTGGCAGTTCCTAGTCTGCATTAACTAAGTCCAAAGCAGAGAGATAAAGCTCAGGCATCACAAGTTGTCTTTTAAACAGACAAGCTTTTTCAGCCTGGATGAAACAGCTTCTACTCTTCCACAGTGTCTCACTCTTGCTCTTACAGAATTAAGCAGGAAGCAGCAACTAATGAGTCTTGCCTTCTGCACTTCTCATTTTTTTCATATAGGGAATTTTCCCTGTTACACTGGCTTCCTTGATCTTGATCAGGATTTTCTTATCTCTTAGGTGCTTGATGATTAATTACAGTTTACTGGCTTGAAGTAAACTGTCCTCAAATGAAACCAAGACTTCCCTCCTTCCCCTCTTCAGGCTGAAACTGACCCCATCACAGGGATCCAGCAAGAGAAACCCTGTGACTGGACCTCACCCTGCTGTTTTCAGATGGAGATGGGGTCTCTCTATTGAATCTTGCAAGTCAGTTCCCAGAATCTGTCTCTCTTTTTTTGCCCATGGTTGGGGGGAAATAAAAGATACACAAGCAAACATGTGAAATGCTGCAGCTTAAACCTTCTGATGGTTATAATATAATATAAAACCCCTCACTTAGAATGATATGGAATATGATTATATACTTATCAGATACATACATTATACATTAATCTATGAGATTAATGTAACTGCCAAGAGGTGGTAGTTTATGCTGCTGCGCTACAAGGTATAATCACTGGAGAGCTGACAAAATGTCTGTGTGCTGCTCTTCCTAAGGGACTGATAGCTACCAGCAAATGAAAGAAACAACACTTGCCAGTAGTAACTCTTCAAATTACAGATGCTTGTCAGCAGGAGTCCTTAGAAATCAGTACTTTTTAATCCTCTGTCAAAAGAACAAGTTATGAATCCAAATACTACACTCTATTTACAAAAACTGTAGCTTCTTATTTGCAGAATCTAAGAGATTACCTAACAAATAAAACAGAAAATAATTTTTCTAGTATTACAAACATTTTAAAGTTATCATTAGACTCTTAAATTATGAGCAACATAACTGAGGAGTCAATAAACCAACCCTGACCATGAAATAGGTGACATTTTGACATCTGTTGACAAACACACACACTCAGCTCTCAGGGTTAAGCATATAAGCCAGTAAACTGACCAGCTGTCTGCTTGTAAGTATATTACATTTAAACTTTCACTGAGATTTAAATCTAATGCAGGTGACCTGGAATTTGAGTTTGGTTACCACAACACAATGCACATTAATCTGTTCAGACTAACTCCCTGAACATTCACATTCGTTGAGATTTCATGGTCATGTTCTTCTTTTTTTCTTCTTATTTTCTTTTTTTAAAAAAGATATTTAAAGTTTTCACTGGTACGTTTGTAACAAGTAAATATGAAATTTATAAATCTTGCATAAATCACATGCACACATACAAGTGTAAATGTGAACACTTTCTCTCTGCTCTTTTAGCCTTTTGCAATAGAAAGGAATGAAAAATCACAAGGCAAAACTGAACATCTGGATTTTGTTTCTTAAGCAGTGTTTACTAATTAAATATAAAGCAGCAATCTATACATTTAGCTTCTCCCCTTAATCAGTCTGTTTATTCATGAAAACGTCTACCTTCCCCAATTGTCCATAACCACTAAAAAAAAAAAAAAGCAAAGCAGCATTGAAATTCCTTTTAAATAGCTGGAAAGAGCTTTGAGCTGTTTCTAATAGAACACATGTTAAAACTGTGCAGCTCTCCTGCTGTACATTAGCTTGGTGACAGATGGATGAACATGGTGTGGTGCACATAGCATGTCACCCTGGCACCTTGAACCTGTCTTGTTGGAAAGGGAAAACCTGTTGTAATACACAGAACACTAGAGAATATGAAGATAACTGGCCACGTGTCTTGCTGACACTTCAGCCAATGTGAACTATGCAGTAACAGGAGCTGGTGTTTGGAACTGTATCCCAAAAACACTGTGGCCTGTCCCAGCTGAGGCTGCTGGGAAGACAAAGCTGAACCAAACTGCACAGTTCTCAAACTGCTGCTGTAAGAACCGACTGCTCCTTCCCTGCTATAAATGAACAAGTAAGTACAGACTATTCAGGGTCACTTTCAGTGATGGTGAGCTAGGAAGCTTTCACAGTGCTCTCTGAGAAGTTGCTTTCTCTGACCAGCATCCTGTATGTTCCTCATGCAGTGATCTGCATGATCAGCCAGCCAGGCTGAGCTGGCCATGCTTTTACCCCAGCGGCAGCTCCTTAAACGAGGGTGCTCAGACCTCGTGTTAACTAAGACATCACTTGCCTTCCAGCAGGATTCTGAGATGTTAATGCTACTACTACCAGTGCCCTGAGCCAGCTGACTGCCCCACTTTCCCTGGCGCTGCCTGCACAATCAATGGGTGCCCCTCGGCTCAGGGCACACGGCCTCAGCAGCTGGCCAGGGCTTGCACACAGACAGACGTGTGTGAGACCATGGCTGTGGCCACACAGACAAGGCTGCAGGGGCTGCAGCAAAGCAGCCCAAGCCCTCACAAAGGAGGCCTCTCTTACTGTTATACATCATCACTAACAGCTGACGTGAAATCAGCCTGCAGAGCCTTGCAGTTCAGAGGCAGATGACCAAACACTAATCCCGTGGCTGCCAGCAGCTAACATTAGCCAGGGAAAAGGATCTTAACTGACTGCAACTTGTGTGTCATCACAGAAGGCTTAATAAAGAGCTCAACTGGGAAATGGAAAGAAAATAATTTAAAAAATTAAAATAATAATTAAAAAAAAAGAAAAAATACAAAAAAAGAAAAAAATAAAGTGAGAGAGAGAAAGGTAATTTGGCAGTAACTCTGCCCCATCACAGGATGCCTTGGAGAAATCCCTGAATTTTGCACTCTGGTATTCAAGCTCAGAGACACTACCACTATTCTAAGAAAACCCCTTGCTAAAGCACAGCCTATTTGCTATTAATCCTCCTGTGTATGGCAGGGTTCCTTTGAGTAGCTTGCTCCTCACAGAGCCTGCCCCTCTACACACAGTTCATATGTGAGGGAGTGCTCTTCCCTGACAGAGCAAACCTTTCCTGCAGTGGAGAAATGCAGTAAATTAGCAACCAGACAAATTATTTTGGGATTTCTGCAGTGTACTGAGGCTGACATCCCACAGACAAAGGGATATGGGCTACGGATGTACCACTTTTCTCTTGAGTCTGTGTCTTCTCGTAGTTTACAACTGTGCAGGAACCTCAGGGCTGATCTGCAGGGCCATCTAAACAGGTCTAGCACTGAACCAAAATGTTCAGTTCTTCAACAGCCTGATCTACAATAGCAGCAGCATTGGCATTTGGAGCAGTATCTCTACTCACATATGGAAAGAAGCATTTTTTTCCAAAGTGCCTAATGGCAGTGAAGTAAGAGATAATGGCAAACAGCATTATGCACACCCTCTAAACTTCATGTGAATTACCAAGCATGACCTTTTAAAATTAGAATGGTCTTTTTTTTTTTTTTTTTTGTACAGGAAAAGTTCTACAGCTGAGTCCCTTCCCTCTGCTATACAAATTTTACATTAAGTTGCACAGTCACAAAATATGGCTTTGGAACGAATCCCCACTTCACAAAATCACAAAAACACATCAATGTCAGTAATCATAACAGATGTCTTACCTATCAGGAATTTAATGGCTTCTACTTTTAGCCTTTAAATAAAACAGCTTGTCTACATGTTTTTTCACTGAGAAATACAACCCTAATTCCCATTTTTTGAAGAAACAACTTTAATACCCACCTGATGCTTCAAAGCCATGAGGCAGTACCTATGATCATACTTGACAGAACACATATCAAGTGTGCATGCTGCACAGTTAGCCTGGAAAGGCTCAGGTGTAGCCTTCCAGATACCATGAAGATTTAAACAAATCATGAAGTTATGTTTCTTAACAAAACTATGCCTTTTTTTCTACTCTGACCTAATACTGTCACTACCAACAACAGTGAAAAAGTGTTTCTGTTGCAGTAGTAGGATTGTAGCACTTCTTGTGCAAGGCATGACTAATCTGTGCAAGGAGGTAGGACATTTTTCTCCCAATTCTATTGAAATAGTATGTCTTTGATGATTGAAAGTTTCCCAAGGTTTTACATTGGGAAGGTACTTCCCTGCATGTCTGCTGCTGGTACTTTAGGCTTCATTGTTATTTTTTTGAGTGGTTAATGGAATTCCTGTATCTTTACATCTTCTAGAATCCTTCTATAGATCATCCACTGGAAAATGCATTTTACATGACATGTCTAAGTACTGGATTTGTTTTGTCTTAGCCTGGGAGCCTTTCCCTCTGGCCTGAAAGAACAAGATGTTACCAGTGGTGATGCCACTAGTCTGACTGCCATTTGTTGAAGTAGAGCCCCTGAAAAAAAACACAGCTCTCACCATTGGCCATGGGAGATCATCTGGCCACAAAAGAGGCAAATTTGAAGTCTAATTCCTTAAGGCCTGTGGCACACATTAATGTGAATCATCCTAACATCTGCAGAGTTTGTGTGCTGAAGCATTTGCAGGCCTTTGGATCCAACTGAATCTTGGGAGCTCATGTCTATTTTTCTGCTCTGTTGGTTGACAAGCAATCCTAAGAATCTGTCACCAGCAGGCAAAAATAGAAATGGGACAGGAAAAGCTATGGACCTCAAAAGTGTTTCTGGAATTTCAGTGCAGGCAAATCTCTCATGACAATCTCAAGAAAGAACTGCCCTTGAAAATAAAATGGAGAACTTTCAGATACAAAATCCCAGAAAGTCACAAAAGAAAAGCCTGTTGTGGTGATTAAAAATGACTCTGCAGAGGATAGTGATGGTAGTGTGAAAAGCTCATAATCTATCAGAACCAGAGTAACCTGATAAATATGATGCAGGATTAAGAATACAGTCAGTTCAGAGAAAACTCTGAGATTGAAATACTATTCTCAGAACAATTTATAACAAGGAAAGCTTTCCCCTTTGTGGGTCTGTAACAACCCTGACAGACTTTGAGGGAGGTTCCAGCTGTAGAGAACATAACTTTGTTCTGGAACAGGACACAAAAGAAAACCTCAAGGCATATGATGGCAGATAACGTGAGAGCTCGTGTCTCATGGAAAGTCTCCAGACAATGGCCAGTTCAGTAGAGGCACATGTCTGCCTTCGTTTCATGCTGTCAGAAATACTAGTTACAGCAAGGGCTGTTGGTCTGTAAGCCACATGAAAAGAGGTCAAGCTTAAGGAAATTAAAAGACGGAGGAGATGCCACATTGGTTCATGCAATTCTGACTTTGATGGTGGCCAGTTGTAGCTGTTCGGGGAAAAAGTATAGGAAACAAAGAGCAGAAGAAACGTAATTCAGCTATGGATGGATTGAACTGCTTAATTTTCCACTGTGAAATAAGACAGAGTTCTGTATCCTACATTCTCAGGTTGTGGCAAGGGGGTGGGGATGGTTACAAGTGTTTCTGGCTTGTGTGCTGTATATTTCCTTTGACATAAATTACTTTCTCCTCATGCATAAGCCATTTGCAACTCAGGCATAAAGGTTCTACACTAAAATGAAAGGGAGAGAGAAATTCTGTCAGCACTCCCATACTCAATAATAAACTTGTAAATGCAGGGAGAGTTCCGAAGCAGCCACTTACCCCATGGAAAGTATGCAATGCTGAGGGTAAACGGCAAACCCGTCTAGGTTTGTAGAGTAGATTCAATTGTAGGATTTTGAGCATTGCATCCTTAAACAATTGCCACATTTCCCAAGTACTTTTCTAGTGTGATGAAGGACTTCTATGAAAAACCTATTTTCTAAGTTCTCCTTTTCTTTCATTCTTCTAGCACAGGTACTGGGTAGAGACTATGACCTGGCCCTAAGCACTAATATAAATCCATCCTTTATAGAAACAGACATTGGATTTACTCTGGTCATCTGCTCCATTATTTGCTATGATCCCCACCAGCTGCAGGAGTTTTCTTCCACAACTGCCTGTTTGTTGCTAAGAAGACTGCAGAAACAGTGTTTTTGGGGAAAATGCACTGTATTTATGTGTGCAAATTGGTAATTGTGAAACATGGCAGGTTCAGCAAAATTTCTCCCTGAATGTCATCCCCATGCAAGGTTTCCCAGCATGGATGCAGATTTAGATCCTTTAGTCAGTGTCAGCACCATTTCTGAGATTGCCCTTTTCAGTTAATTTTGAGAGCAAACAGAGCAAATGTGCATCAAAGTACCCCCACATGAAAACCCAGTGCCAGGAGAGACAGCAGGGAACAGCTTCTGCAGGGTCAACCTGTGCTGTCTTTCTCACCATTCACAGTAAATGAAAGATGCTCAGGGACAGGCTGCCATCCCACTGCATGTGACACAAATGCATTCTTTTGTCTTCCTGACACACTGGTTACCTGAAGTTTTGTTCATTTAAAAAAAGAAACAAAAAGAGATGAAAAGAAAAGCAGGTCTCTGATATCTTTTTGCATGGGAGGCTGATTTGAAATGAAAAGTAGTGAAAATAAAATGGAGTAACTCCAGCCTTTCAGATATCTAGCCTGAGCTAATGACAGCTGATTTTCTTGTTATTCCAATACTATGATCACACTCCCTTCTGCAGATAAAAGCAACAGAGCTTCACAAGACAAGACAACTCACCTTTCTTGAACTGCTAGTGCTTTTAGCATTAGGTAGAGGAGATAATTTTCTGGTTGAGATGAAAACCACTGAGTTGAACAAAGGTTTCTTACCGTTAAGGACAACGCCATGCAAACAAAAGTGAACTTCTTGATATGTGTGGATGTGACGGTGCTGTTGGTGTTCACCAGTTTATTGCTGGGGTTATTCTAGGGCAAGAGAAAGAGATAGCAAGCATTAGCCTGGCTCCAGACTACTGGGAGCTGCTGACACCAGGATCATGTGCTAGACCTGACTGTCTGTGCCTGTCCGTGTCTGACTTGGCTTGTTTGCTTTATAACTGAGAGGTTTCTGAGTACTTTGTACCACTACAGGACATTTTCCGCTTAAACTGACAGCAACTGCAGCTATGCTTATTGAGGGCTGAGTAATCTCCCTATTTTTCTAAGGAGTCCTATTTAACTAATTCAGCTTTGAAAAAGGTTGCTAGCTCCTTCTAAGAAAACACCACATGATTTTTTTAACCTTAGTCTGAAGTTCGCAGTATGTTTCCACACGAAAAACATTTTATTCCCTTTTACCACAAATTGGTACCAAATCACCAATGCAAGCATCCTTACTGATCCAATTAGACAAGTAAGTAATATAAACAAAGCTTCTGGAACAACTGGCTCCATTAATGCAGTTTAATGAACAGAACATAATTAGGACTATTAGATGTTCCACCTTGAACATGGGTTCTGTAGTCACATGGTAGCAAAGTTTTATTTAAAACAAAAAAAGCCTTCTTCCAAATGTCTAATATAGCAAATGAAGCTGAAGATTTAAAATTGCCCTTGGGGAGCACATAAAACCAAACTAAATGGTCTGTGAAAGGAGAGCATGGGATATCAAAGCAGGGTACCATTAGGAGCCCTTAAGCAAGAGGCTGTTAGGTCATCTATTGCATTTACCCTGGGACTGTTTGAGATACACAACTCTGTGCACCTGCTGATAAAACCTGTAGCATGAGATGTACATTTACACATCCTAGATGTAACTTGGGTAGAACAGCGGCACCTGCCACAGAGTCAGCCTCTTTTACTGGAGTTACTCGTAGGAGAAATAGAACTACTGCAGACACAACTTGGGATTGGAGCACTCTGAGGAGTGCATTATTCCACACACATTCAGGTACTTGATGGAATTTTGCAATTTAAGGCTTTTGTTCTGATCAGTGCAGCAATTGGACATGGATAGCTCGACACTCCTGCCTAAATAGCTGCTTGGAAGTTTGGGTGCTTGAAGATTTAGGCAACCCAGACCCTAAAGCAGGAAGCCATTCCACCTGACCTTTTTGGGAACTGGTTATGAAAACTCTCTGGAAACGTTTTTTCATACAGCTATTACTATTAATTGTGCTTCTGAAGAAATACTTTGCTGTTAGTTTTCACAGATGTGAGGATAAGCCTTGCTTATATCACTCACCAGGGTTTAAATGAACTTTTTGCTTCATGACTCAAGTTTCTAACAAGCCTAAAATAACAAAGAGGAAATAAAGCACACTCAAATCAAACCATCCAAAAGGGCTGCTAAGAAAAAGCTTTCTCATTTGTTCCTATCCTACTGCTGCTATCCCTGCCCTTGCCATACTCCATCCCTTGCTCCAACTCCTGACCACATACTCTTTGTTCATAACTCTTATGCACTATTTAGTTCTCAGAACAAAACACTACGGAGCAAAAAGAGTATCCATTCCCATCTAGTCCTCAGATAAATAACATTCACAAATCTCACAGCTGGTGTTGCTCTGAGTCAGGTGGCAGGGTTCATTAAGAGCAATGGCATTATCACCATATAAAACACCATACAGAGCACAGAACCAGCATTTGCCTGTTCTCTTCCAAAATCTCAGTAGTAACCCTTAACCTGAATGTAACCGCTAGGCCATGCGGTTGCTTTGGACACAAAGTCTCATAGAAGACTGAAGAAGGACCCTGCATCTCTCCTACAAATGTGAAGAGAGAGAATGATTTCTCTTGTGAAGACAAGAATCTGATGTCTGCAGTAGAGCCACTGAAGAGGGACATCTCAAACCCCATCAGTCAGTGTGCTTCTGATGGTCATCAGCATTGACAGCTTCCTGAGTAACTGACAAAAGAAAATAGGAGTTTGCATGCAAACACACTGTTTTGGCTTCTGAAAATCAAAATGGACATCTTACAGGGTCCAGAAATGGGGAAAAAAAAAATCACTTCTATCTGGACTCGTCTGAGAAAGACTTCTTTAAGGAAACAAAGCTTTTGAAAGGCACAGTGACACAAGGTGATGCATGACCGAGGGAAAAGCAATTCTCACAGCAATCTTAAAAAACCCACTGTGGGTTTCAGGTTTAGTATTTCTTATCTGAAAAGTACAGTGAAGGCATTTACACATATGGTTGCCAGGATGAAATACACTTTATACTGCTGCTACCTCATTTTGTACACTTTATTACAAATTGCTCTTCAAAGATGGAACTAAAATACCCATTAGTACTTTTTCAGCAGTTAGATAAACTGTACCCATCTGTGCCTTGCCCTAGCTTTTTCTTCCTCACATTGTTCCACAAGAGCCCTATCAGAAACCTTTTTAACTGAAATAAACAAATGGACAAATCATGGTCTAATCCTGTCACGACTGCAGTTGTCAGCATATCTTTTGCCAGCTAAATGAGACCTGAATTTAGGAGTCTTAATTGCTGTTGCTATTGCTTGGTAATAGTGCATTTGATTGTTACTGTATCAAATGAGGTTAGCAGCTCCTGACTTTCCTGTCCCAAATTATTTTTATCTTGCAATTCATTGGGTTTGTATCTGCAGTTCCTTTTCAGCAGCATGGCCTCTGAGAAAGCCTATATGTGGTATTTTACCTGACAGGTCAATTTAGTTGTATACAGGCAGGTTAAGAGTTTATGACTGATTTGACTCTGTGTTGGTTTTAAATTCTCCTTGGAAATATGGTGGATGATATTAAACAGGGCTTGCTCCAGTTAAGTACATTCCAGAGAAAACAAACATATTTTTCATGCATCTTTGGAACCAGAAAGTTTAGTTACTAATTGGCAAATAAAGGGAAGGAGAGGATCTGGCATTTGAATTCCAGAGTCACAGGACAGGACTGTTCTTTGCATAACATATGGACTAGTGAGTACCAGTTAAAAATCAGAGGAAAAAAAAAAAGACTAAACAAAATTAATTTTTGCTCTGTGCTCGGTTCCAGGAGCAGTCCTTGCATTCTTACATAATTACATTATTTACCAACAAAAATCTTCATAGCCTTGGTCAGCCAAGTCAGTAATACTAAAAGAATGTCTGTTATCTATGTTACTGTCAGTCTGTGAAACACCCTTTGCTAAGTATTAACATGAGCAAATGAACCCAAACCCACCTTGAGAGATACCACAAAATCCCAAGCAGAGATGTGAGCTTGCTCACTCAGTGAGGATACTTTGTGAGAAATCACTTCATTACCTAAGTAGCTACCTCATACTGAGAACTTCTTTTAATCCTTAAAAATACAGCACCTATCTATCCAAAAGGCAGCTTAATACCTTGTAACACAGAGCTAAGGTTAAAATCATAAATCAGACAACAGCTTGAAGCCACCAAAAGCCAATTAATTTTAACTAGATTTTAAGAAAACCTATCACTGGAACAACAAACAGAGAGAACTAGGAGGACTACACAGGCACAAGGTGTTTATGACAGCCCTAACAGGGACACTCACCTTGTCAAAAGCAGGGTATACAGCTCTGATTTCTGTCAGCCAGCCATAGGGCATGTGTCCCACAGGATATGTAGCTGTCAAAATCGCCACTGCCTATGAAGAGAGACAGAGAAATCAAATCTTCAAACACAATTGCCCACCAGTATCACCACACTGACCTTGACAGAATGTGAAGCCAGAAAAGGGACTGAAAGCTTTGTTTCATAAAGACCATCAAAATAGCCATCATTTGGCCTGCCATTTTAAGCTTATGAAATATTTTGTACCATGAAGTTACCTAAGTCAGCTTTGTCATTTTACCATCGCTCTGATACTCTGAGGTAATAGTTAACCTGAGCTGTGGTCATCCCTTAACCAGTCCAACACCTTCCCCCATATTGCTCCTGAATTATTTTACCTGCAGATACCTGAGCAGCAGAATGCCTTGCATCTCACAGTAGTTTTGGATCATACCACATAATTTCAATTTACATACATTTTACTTGGTTATTCATAAATAAAGCAGCTTCAAGTAAGACAGATGGACTATAAATCAGTGGACCTCAGTGGCTGACTGAGTTTGGGCATCAATCTGACTGCTTGGGGGCAGAAAGCACTTATGAGACAAAAAACCCACCTCTTCCCACTCAATGAGCACCAGACAAAAATAATTCCAGATGAACATTTGTATGGGAAGAAACAATTCAGTGCCTGAAGTTTTAAAACTAAGCCCTTTTACACTCTCATAATCACAGTCCAAGAGGTTTATCAAATACATAAACTCCCCCACATATTAACTGAGAGTGCTGGGATGCCTTTTGTCTGCAGGTTCAGATCTGTTACAACCCACACATTTCTGATTCATTTTACATCTGGCAATGGTAGTGTTAAGAAAGACCTTTTTCAACTACTGCTCTTTCTGTTTCACTCCCTAACTTTCAAAACACATTTTCTTGATTATCTGAGCCCATTTTCCTATTATAAATGTAACTGCTGTCTTTGCTTGGTTAAAAGATCTATACAAACACAGGACCAAGCAGCAACCTAATTTGTTCCCTGTGCTGTTTAAAAAGAGAGTGGAATATAATAATATCCACAGAGAGGAAGAGAGTGGTATAGATCCTTCCCTGCTAATAATAGCTTCAATAATGTTTAATGTACCTTGAAAAAGTAATTGGTTCAAATAAAACAAATTGGAATTTTAAGATAGTACCCTTTTTAATTGCACACCCTCCCATTATTTTATTTTCATTAGAATTTCCATCTGTATGAAATCTAACTTGGTTAAATCGAGTAAGGAATATAAAAGCTATTTTGCTTATTTACATCATTAAATCCAAAAAGACTGCAGAGACACAGTACCTGTTAAAGGAAGAAGTATTTCACTACCATATTTTGTATGCTAGATTCCACTTGGATGAAAGCATTAGGTTTTCAGCAGGGATTTTTTTCCAGTATTTTTCCTCAGTTAGTACTATTCCAACATATATGCATGAAAGACATCCTAAATATCTACCACCTGTATTTTAAAGGTGAAAAAGGCCCCTATAAAAGCCACCACCAAAGAGGTAGCCCAATCACCACAATTGAGCTGGCAGTCCAAACAAAAGCAGGACAAATTAGCAGCAGTTCTTTGAACTTTTCATTTAGTGTCTTACAGCTTTGCTTATTCTATATGACAGTATGTATCTGGATGTCCTTGCACAAAACTAGCAGCAGAAATCTCCCAGACTTCTTAAGAGAATTGGTCAGCTTGTGGTGAGCACTGGTAAAGGCTCTGCATTACAATCAAAAATCTGTCTCCCAACAGCTGTAGGAGGCTTACTGGAGTAATCTGAAATTCCTCAAGAGATACATTTCATATCTCAACCAGGAGACAGATTTTTAATATGTGCTTTTTTATCTGTCTGTGTGATGCGCTGACTGCTAACAGTAGTTTCACTTCGGTTTGCACAGCCATAAAATATACATGACAGGAAAGAGTAGGAGACAGGACTTCTGTGAACCATCCTAAAATTTCTGGGATTTAAATGCTCCAGACTATATGTACCTATGTGTAGAGCATGAAAAGCTGGGATGCAGGCACTGTTCAGTGAAAAAATTCTACTAGTCTTGTTGAGGGTGAGGCCTCGCTAGACCTGGCAGAAGGGCTCATGGTGAGAGCCCAAGCAATCTTCTTTTCTGGCATAAAAAGAGCACTAAACAGAAATGTATTTAAGACAACTTTTTCTTGTCAGTTTGGCTGAGAAGAGAAGCACAGTGGTAATGCCATGGAAATGATCATTTGCAGTAATGAAGAGCACTGCCTTTCTTACCTCTGTGGCTGCAGAACTCCCACCTAGGTCCCGGGAAACAAAAAGGTTGACAATGGGCCTACTTATTCGCTGGGTTGCCAAAATTAATGCCAAAGGCCACCAGAAACTCAGCATCTTCCTTATTGTAGCTTCTCCCTGCAACACAGGGTAAAAAAAAATGAAGTCTGTTTGGAAAAAAACATGCAGCAGAGGACCAAAAGCATGGAGAAAGGTTTTCTGCTTTTCCCACCCATTGTCAGTTTGGTACATTCATTTCAGTAATTTTCAGTATGAGGAGCCTAAAATATTTTCACTTCTGGTAGCAATACTGATTCAAAAGAAGATGTGTCATGGATCTCAATAAATAATGCATAAGGTATCTATCTGCATAATTTGTTCTGACTATCAGACAAAGCTACACGAAAAACAATATGACATTTAAAGAAAAAGAGAAATTTTGATAATTTTGATATCTTCTTCCATATGAACTAAGGTGTTCACTTAGTTCATGCTGTGCTGTCTTACAGCTCAGTACAGAGGTCCTCAGTAGACACATCCATACCATGGAAGGCATTGTGTCACATGTGCAGTTGCTAGAATAATTTCTACCATGCCTCTTTAACTGAAAATGTTTTTTCCTGCGGAACAGAGAGAAGGCCCTCCATGCACAGTGGTTTAATGCAGTATTGTAACACAACAAAACCCCAAGTAAAATTATTGAGTTTGAAAAAACACAAGTATGAAGACATACCCCCATTTCAGGCCCACTTCTGTCAGGAATAACATCATGTATGTTCCTGTAGTATCCGAGGCAGAGCGTGGTACATCGGACAAGTGCTCCCATGTATAAGGACAAGATTGGGATGAGGAGAGGCTCCCTGCACTCCAAATGACTGTGAAGCAAAATGGCTACAAAAACAACCTGCAGAGAAAGCAAAGAGATGATCAACAATTTGTCTGTGTGCTTCTGAAGGGCCAACCCATCTCCTGTCTGATTCCTACTAAGCTGATCTGCAACAATTTGCATGGCTACAGGATCTACAGAAACTTCAGGATCCCTCAGTATTTGGTCATGTACACGAGAAGAATAAGAGTTAGCTTCATACTCTATGGAACAGGACGTGAAGGTTAGGCAGGTGTCAGAGTAAAACCCATAAATAGGAGAAGGCTGGCATGAAAGTCTGGCGAGGTCTGGCAGCAAGCATGTGGCTGAGAGTCACCCTTCCCAGGAGAATGTGCTATTCTGATACATGCTGAGGCTGGAGACATGCTTCTAGGGTCAGCTTCTAAGCACTACCATTTTTATTTTTTTTTTCTTGGGCAGGGGGGAGGGTAGTGGCAATTAAAAAGCCAGATGATTTAAAATATTCACGTCAACATTTAGGAGCAGGAGGTCTTATGTAACCTAATTTTCAACTTTTTCAAGTGAAATTTCACGATTTCATTATTTGCTTTTCAGCTGAGTGCCACATTAATGTAAATTAAATGGAAACTTGGGCTAATGAACAGTTCATAATTCAGCCTCTTAAGACTAAATGCTCAATCCATAAAATGCAAAGGAACTGATTAATATGATTTTATTCTCTTTGTTAAGTACAAGTGGATCAAATGCCTCTTAAATTCCAAATGACTCTGGATGGGGGGCACAACTGGAAAGCCAACTGTGTTTGGTGCTGTGAAGAGCAGAACCAAGACAATCCTGCCAGGACATGCTGGCATTCAAGTGAGTTACAAGAAATAAAATACATGGGTTCAGGTGCAAGTTCTCTCCTTCATTGCTAGAGCTGCAGAAGTAGTTAAGAAAAACCATGCTCTGTAAATGTTCCTGAGGCAGGCCACAGTGCTTATGCGGGTTTTCAAATCTACAAAACCATTGTTTTTCAGTAAATAGAAGCAAAGTCAGTCACAAAGAGTATGCACATGAAGTTACTCAAGAAAAAGTGGCTACTGCCTGTGCCACACTCCTTGTGTAGGGTGCAGATGTAGGTGAAGAGTTCTGGGCTATGACAGCCACAACTTTTTATGTTCTGGATTTGCTCTTGCTCTGTGTAGTATTCTGTTGAGAGAAGATGACAGGTGTCTTATTCTTTGCAACCCTGGCACCCCACTCACCAACCGCTGTGGAAAGGGCATGGCCAAAATAAGAATTTGTTTCTGTATTTAGCTGTCCGTGACCTGACATGCACCCAGGGTCAGGAGACTTTGTAGGTCACATCAGAACAAGAGCAGACCCTGGGGGCTAAGGTCATTTACAGTAATTGCTATTATCTCTGGGGATTTACTGCAGTACTATAGTGAGGCAGACCTGACAAATACAGAGTAGCAATTGACTGAAGGGTTCAACCTGGTTTATGGTTTCCTTATGTTTAGTGGGAGGAAAATGTAATGGAAAATTGAACTGAGTGCCAGTGACTTCATATTCCCTTTGATGTTATACTGTTTTATCCTCTTTCTTATCCAGTCACTGCACCATTCAGCTTGTAATGGGGCAGTACAGCAACTGTTTACAGTTGTTGGGACATTTAATTTCCTAAAATTTTTGTATTTTTTTTAAAAGAGGGCTGGATATTGGTTCTTAAATGCTACAACACTGGCCATCATCACTGTGTATGAATGTTGTTTTTTCAGTGTACCTAATACAAAGCAACAGGATAGTTAACACCTCCCTTTTGAAAGTTCAAAAAACATTTGCTCTTCTCTGAGTCACCCAGGGGTTATCACCACAGACTGGTGCACTTCTGAGCCTTTGCCTTTTGGAACAGTAACAAGTATTCAGAAGGCAGCTCACACTGCCATTTCCTTGGATTAGACACCACATGCAAAACTGACAGGTCAGCTGGAGAATCATGCCTTCACCTCCAGCTCAGGACTTCACTGGAACTGTGCAAAGTGCTGGGGACAATGTACAGAGAAAGAAAGATCTCTTTTAAAGCACTCTCTCAGCCTCAGGATTGGTAGCAGACAGCAGTCTCTGCCTGACCTTTCTTTTCCCCAAATGTACACGTGTACATACAGAACTTCTTTCTCAGCCATTATGAAACAGGGCTGTGGAAGTGCTTCAGGACATGACCCTAAGCCAAACAGTCCTGGGAACTGACTTGATCCAGTCAAGTGAGGCTGTCCAAAAGCACCACTGCCAGCAAATAGCCTTCCCATGATTGATGAACAGTCAGAGGGCAGCACACAAGATTACTTCCTCTGGTGTCTTACTTACAAAAGAGAGAGAAAGCACAGAGAGACTCTCTGTACAAGGGAGTTCCTGTTTAGGAAAGCATCTGGTCCATAACACAACAGTGACTTCTATGAGGAGCCTTTACCTGAGCTATGACATCTGAGATGGAGGCACATCCCACTAGGAAACTGTACTTGTGTTTCAGCAGAATCCCAGCATGGGTCCATGCCTGAAAAAAAAAAAAAAGCCAGAGAAAAGTTTAGGAAGTGATTATGATACTGTGAATGATTTCAGGTTCAAGAATGCTATTTTCTGGTTGTTATTGTACACAAACAACCTGCAGAAATACCTGGTGTGAACCTGGGCAAACATTAAGCCATTAATGCAGAAAAAGCACTGTTGCATTGAGTTCCTCATTGCCAGGCTGGCAGGGAGAATGGGGATAAATTTACAGACTGTATAGAAATTTCTGAGTGCACCCAGTAAGAAAGCAGCCCTTCACAAATCAGATGCCGCACAGGATGAATTATCAAAGTAAATCTAATAAATAATCATTTACCAGCTGGATGCACCTCTGAAGTGTAATATTCATTGGCCCACTGAGTTATAGTGAGTCCTGTCTGGAAAAGAAAACCAACTTCTTTCTAATGATCCAATTTCTTTTTATTGTCAGCAACTGTCAAGCAGACAAAGTGGTGAGAAAGTGGTGGGAGGCATTGGCATGAGAAGGTTCTCCTTTACCAGCTTTACACAGAGGTAGAGGCATTAAAGAGAGTTGCCACATTTTCATGTTGTGCAGGTCACAAGCAATGAGCCTGGTGGTCTGGGAAGCAGCAGTTCTCCCATGTGTGGCTTTCTTGCCCAAGCATTTGAGATATACTGGAGCTAGCTGTGCTCATAAAAACTGATGGTAAGAAAGATCTTTTTTGACAAATTTGCTTTGAGAAAATATTGATCCTTGTGAGCTCTGCAGGTGATCTGAGAATGCATGGCAAATCCAAATCTTTCACCATAAATCAGAATGAGGTCACATACAGACAACCAGTGGCACTGATCACAAGATGACAAGTGCTTTCCAACATACTCATATTGTAACTCTAACAAGGCAGCTGAGGTTTTTGACATCTGTCATGATCTCTGGATGTTTAAAGTCCACTCAGATGCTTTCTCCATGTAGTAGGAGATGAGTCTAGGTATATACAGAATTATTGCTTGCAAAGGACACACCTTACTTCTGCATGCTTGAATTTCCCATCAGGTAACAAAGTTGGTGAACTAAGGTCACAAAAACATAACATTAACATTAAATTTCAGTTCTGAATCAGGCACTCACCATGGCATCCATAAAAGGGAAGGCAGCAAGATAAAGGAAGGCCCTCCGAGTTTTGCTTCCCACTGATTCATCGACATGATGCAGCTTATTAATAATGTAATACCCCAAATCACTATATGCTGTAAAGAAACAAGATAAGAATGAAAAACAAAGGTTGCATATGGACCCTTGGGTGAGATATTCAGAAGTACCTGAAAGACTGTGATGCCTTGGAGCTCAGGCACACAACCACTTAGCAAACAGCTGCAAGGGCTTCAGATATTGCAGCCTCACCAGCTGCTGTTTATGACTAAGAAGTGCTCTCATGGTTCTTTTTAAAGTAACCTTTGGCAGAGGCATGATAACAAATGGCTGGATTGGGAGATGAGTATAGTAAGTGCCACATCTGTTTGCTAAATGAACACACTGGTACTCCAGAAAATCTACTGCTCCTTCAATAAATCAAGGCTCTTTGTTAGAAAAGCTGTTTTCACCAGGCATTGTGTATTTCATGGGATATAGTGCCTTTTAAATGCTGAAACCATCGATTATCACTGCATTCTCATGACATTACCTGTAAACCTGCCCAAAGCCGTAAAAGGAAACTGATTTGTAAAGGCATGCAGCAAATCACACTCATTCTGCCTCTCCCTTATTTTGCCTAATGACCACCTCACCAGGACCTCTCAGGACACTGTGTGCTTTGCTGTGCAGTCCCTGGGCAGCCTTGACCTGCCTTAGTTTGCCTCCTTATCCAGAGCCAGCACCTCCAGAGCCACAAGTCAGAACAGGGCACCTCTGGAAATCAGGGGGTTCCCACTTCTGATCACCAGCATGTTACTTCCCTGTCTTGTCTCAACCCAAGACAACTTCTAGTGTTGGACAACACTTTCTTCCAGGCCTCTCTTCACAAAGTGTTGGCTTGAAGGCCACACAGACATGGCAAGTCCCCACACAGGCCTCTGCAGAATTGCTTCCAGTTCTGTTTGCCCCCATGTTATGCAGCTGCTTTAAGAACCCCAGAGTCCTCCCAATAACCAGGAATAACAAAGGCTGTGACTGGAGCCTGAACTATGGTATTTCAGGAAAGTGATCCTTTTCATGCATGCAGGTCTCATAACTGGATTGACAAATGCTAACTTTAGTCATCAAATTCAATCTTCTTAGCCTAAAACTACCTCTCATAACTCGTAAACAGTATTTGGAAGCAATTAAAGAGGAGTTTAAGCTGTCAATGTTTTGCAATGGCTTAGAGATACAGCAGTTAAATGATAACAGAACTGAAAAGACTATTTGAATTCAAATAAGACAGTGTAAACAAGATAGTAAAATAAAAGAAGGTGATATGACAGCACTGTGATTAAGCACAAGCCTCATTCCAGATAACCAGCTCTGCCCAAAAGATGCTAAAAATGTTAAAAACTCCCCCTTTCCCTAAGCTGGTCCCTATCTAAAGCTGGTCTTTCACCTGAACTATGACAGACTCACAGTCTCCAAATTCACTCAGTAAATCCCAAGTTCCTTAGCCATCTTCCTGAGACACTCCTGGCCTTGTTTCCTTTTGAAGAGAGTTGGGGAAGAATTTTAAACCAGGACTTCAACTTTTGTTCAGTTTGAAGAAGGTAGTTTAGTCCCTTAAGTGTTCAGGTGCTTGTTGCAGCTCAATCAAACATCAAGCACAGCCTCTTCGTATTTTTGCATGAACAGCCATGTGCCAATCTTCACTCAGTGTTTTGAAAACTCTCTGGTTTTTTGCATGGTAAATCCTTGAGGAAAGCTGCTTTTATGGCAGGGCAGTACGTGGATGTTCCTGCATCAACTCATTTCAGTGAAGGAAAGAAATCTGGAAGGTCTGCGAAGCAAGCCATGTGTGAAGGTCAGATTCATTGAACTCCCTCTTAGGTTCTATTGAGTGTGCTTTACACCTCTGCACAAAAACATAAAAATCAATGCAGGAAACACACCACCTTATCGTCCACACAGGGACTGAGAATCATAGTCCATGTGCTGAGGAACCCCCTGTGGAGGGGCCACCTCCAGCAGTGCAGTGCCAGAAGAACAACACGCTGGAGAAATCACTCTTCCCTGCTCTTCCTGCCCTTTATCTGTTTTAAATGAGATTTTTAAAGTGTTTAGAATGTGAGTAATAAGTAACTTTTTTGTCTCTAAAGGCCATTACATTGTTGCTTGGGTTTTTTTTTAACCTGAAGTTGACTATCACAGAAAAACTCACAGAATCAGAGGGTCAGGGGCTGAACTACTCTCACTTCTAAGAAAAGAGTTGTAGTTTATTGGCAGAGCACTCTCAAGGTGCTTAGATCATTACAACTCATAGCATCACATTTTTAAGATTTCTAGGGGTATCAGCACTGATCTCTGTAAGCTTCAAAGATTTTTTTTT
>VWZU01016438.1:1532678-1593298 GCA_013397095.1 Sterrhoptilus dennistouni | reverse complement strand
CTCCAAAAAAAAAAAAAAAAAAAAAAAAAAAAAAAAAAAAAAAGTTTAATTGCACTTTTTAATGTGTTTTTGGTTTTAAATTCATAAAGGGTAAACTTAAAATATTATTTTCAAAATAGTAAACTATTTCATGTCAGTGAAAGCACACAATCACTTTTGCTGATGTCCATGAATGTTTCTATCCTCACAAAGAAGGACTCAGCAAGCTGAGAGTCACTGACAAAAATACAGGCATGTGTCACTGAGCTGTGAATCAAGCAATTGCTGATGCAATTAGAACTTAACCTTGGCCAACCTTACAAACTTATTATGAAGAATGGTACAAAATTAATAACACAGACAACATATCCAGAGAATATTACATGAATCTAAAGCAGATGGTGCTTCCCACTTCTTGCATCAAGAAGTGTTTCAACTAAAACAGTGAAGTCCAAGTCCAAGACGAGCTGCCTGTTTGCTCTTCTCTAATACTTCATCTGTTTTGCTATGTCTAAGGATCAGATTTGCTAATCAGAAGTTAAGCAGGAATTCTTGGGTTTGGTTTTTGTAGTTGAGTTTTAAAACCCACAAGGTCAAGAAATGACACTGGAAACTGTACACCTAATTGGATCTCCTGGTCCCTACACCAATCTCTCTAGAAGCCAATTACTACCACGCAAACCTCAGACACCCTTAAAACAACACACTCTTAATGATGCCAGCAGTCTCAGACAAATTGCTGTACTGTAGTTATTTTGGAGCTGACTACTACTGAGCATGTCATACTTAAATCATAAAGAAAAAACTATCAGAAGAAGTGACACCATTTACTTCCAGACACAGAGCTACATATTTCAAAAATAGCTTTACCAGAAGAAAAAAAATCCAGAACCTGATTTTGGGTTAAAGTGTGTTCTTTCTAGACACATTCCATGTGCATACTTTGCTGCCAGTTTTAAAAATGAACTCAGAGACTTGAGAAGTAACACATCTATTCTGCTGCTTGTCAGAAAGATGGTTCACTTGGCCAAAACTGAGGCCCATTGGTTTCTCACTCACAGAATATTCTGAGTTGAAATAGACACACAAGGACCAAAATTACCAACTGTTAAGTGAATGGCCTGCACAGGGACCAAGCCCACAACCTCGGTGTTATTAACATAATGCTAATGCACTGAGCTAATTTGTTCAGCTAAGTGATTTGGGCAGATAGGAAAATACAAATGTGAAAAAAAAATAGCAAAACTTCATTTGGAGATGCCACAGGGTACATACTTTTATGTCTTTGGTTAGCTTGAATTTAAAACAGAAGAGAAAGCCTCTGTTTTGCCCACGTGAAAGCTCAGATGACTGGAGTATTTAAGGGGTTGTGATTTTTTTTCTTTGCTTATAGAATACATAAATTGAAGAAAACTAAAACAGCTTAGGAGCACCTCAGTGAAGACTGATTACTGCAATCATATTTTTTTGTGCTCGAGTCTAGTCTGAAATTGCATTAGTTGATTTTCCCAAATCTATGACAGACTTTCAGTCTGAAATATCTTCATATAACCCGAAATTTCGTAAGTCTCAAAATTATCCTGTTTTAACTGAAACACAATCACTGCTATCCAAAAGTGCTTTGGTCATATGCTTTCTTCCTTTGTCCAGAGTATCTCGTTGAAAAGAAACTGCCCATTGTGGGAATACAGTTGGGGCAGCCAGGGAAGCATGTTACTGCTTTAGCAATGACCATGCTGAAGTAGGACAAATTTTTAATGAATAACATTTGATTTTTATTTAGAGAGGGGGGAGGGGGAAAGCAGCAAGCCCAGATTATATTCATGTTCCTGTGCTGTCCCTTTTTTCCAGGGCAAAATGTTTAGTCTACCCCAGTACAGTGGTCTTATCAGAACAAGACTGACTTAAAAAAACCTCCCTCAGCTTGTCATAACCCACTGTGTAACTGCTAGACTCTGGAAAATTCCAGCAGTATTACATTGGAATTGTGGGATTACACCTATGTCTCACTTCCTGTGGAGATTTTAAATGTACATGCAGTGATCATGCATTTGGGAAGTTCAAAAGTATCAGCAGAATTGCTAGGAACTGCTGAAGCTTTCCCCTGTGCAATCCATGGCCCACGCTCAGCAGCTTGACAGTAATAAATGGGCACAAAACAAATAACTCATGTGCCTTGGCCATCCAATCTGCTATAGATTACTGCAAAAGTTAACTCACACTTAAGTTTACTGGTTACTAAAGTTCCATCCTTTTTCTCCTGGTGATGGCAATAATCCATCATGAAGTTTTTAATCAGGTATAGTAAAAAGCAAAGAGGATGTTTCCTCAAACTAACTGCTGAATTATTCAAATTCAAATTATTCAATTATTTGAATCCTCAAACTAACAGAATTATTCAAAAAGAAATAAACTTTCTCTGTACACCATTTCTGAGTAAACTAGTGAGAAGTTGAACAATGCTGTTTTATTGCCAAAGAAAATATGCATACTCTTCACTCTTTATGACACTGATGTTGAGACTCACTTTGTGTGGAGGGCTTACTAGCAACACTAAGAAGTGCATTATGTTAGCATAATATTATATAAATGACTTTTCTCCTCTGTCAAGCTGGCAATTTAGTAAGATGTCAAAAATACGCAGCGATAGGCTTAGCAATCCCTTCTTTTACAGCCACCAAAAAGGCTCTGAAACAATGAGACACTTCAGACCCTGGCTACATAGTGAACTTCCCACAAGGAAACTAATTGGTGGCAGTGGCTGCCCTCAATGTAGCCCAAGGGAAGGAAGACAGAATATCGTATCTCATTGCCAGATCACACCTGAAACAGCCAGTCCAGGACCACTGTTCTGACAAAGTTTACAGCAGGATTGGAAGAGGAATGAGAATATGGTAGGAATCCCTTTGGCCAACTTGGTTCTCAGTTGTTACTGCTGCCTGTACAGGGGAGTGACAGGAGCTGTTGGTGAGGACTTTGCAGACTTTCATAAGGATGTGGCTGGGTGATGACTGAGGGACCCAGAGCTTGCAGCTGTGAGTTCAAGTGGTTTATCTCAGCCAGTCACTGTCACAGAGGATTGTGTGAGCCCTGGTGGGGAAGCAGCAGTGGGAAGCGGATGCTGAAGCAATGAAGCGTGAGTCAGGTGGGTGAAACACTCTGGTTTGATATTTTCCATGAGTAGAGGCCACTGTTTGTGAGGAGCTGTGTGTGTAGACTGCAAATGGTCTCTATCACAGTTGGAAATGTGATGATTCATTGTGGTCGCTGTGTTTCTACCACCACTTGTTTTCTTCCTTGACTTTTGGTACTCCTTATTTCATTTTGTTTTCTGTTTCTTCCTGGGCTTTGACAGTCCACGGCAGATAGACAAGCCATCTTCCTTATCCCTATATTTATGGCATGTGGAAAAATTCAGTCTCCTAAGTGTTATTTGTTTCTCTTTTTGATTTACCAAGCATCAGTGACCTGTATTTCTCTTGTAGATAGCCTGTGATAGGCTTGCAGCTGCTGGGGAGTAGTTGCAGGTCCTAGGAGACTGCCTGTCACTGGACTGCTTCTCTTCTTCCTGCTAGGCAGGCTGTGTATCTGTGGGTCAGAGCAAAATAATCAGGACTTGAAACAGGTTCAAAGGAAACTTGGAACATAAAATTTGGCAACATCACCCAGGCAATTGGTGCTAGAATCTGACTAACTCCATTCCCTCAGGCGCTCTGCCAGTCTCTGCTGTGGCCTTTGCATATTTTCAGGCATAGACAAGTTAAAATACCAAAAAATATTTTGCACTCTGTCACCACAAAAAGCTGAAAGATTGTGTGCAGCCCTTTAATTCAGGACTTTAAAGCATGGTAAGCACAGCATCCTTTTTTTCCCCCCAGTATCTGCAGAGTGCATTTCAGAGGTTCTGAGCTCAGTAGGGCTCTACTTCCAGGCAAAGGCAAGAAACTTAGCTGACAGGTTTTCCAACCGTTGTTCCAAACCCCTCCTCTCAATAAGAAGTCCCACATGGAAAATCCAGTTATGTCTTTCACCTGAAAATCTGATAGTTACACTTAAAACTTTCTTAAAATCTATCCTAGCTTAAAATAAAATACTGTATGACTAGAAAATAACTTTTTATTCAACTGGCAAAAACTTTGACCAGCCCTGTCAGAAAAGCAAGTGAGCAACTAGAAGAGCAACTCCGGGGACTGAACAAACATTCCAAGGAAAGAAATATGAGAGCCGAATGTACAAATGGGCCAAAATTTACAACACTGACTCAATAAAACACCCTAAAATGTAAACATGTTTAAGAAGTGACCAATCAAAATCAGTACATTAAATTCACTTGAATGCCTGGATTCAGCTTATAAAATTAGCAACATCTTACCCCTGGCACACAGCTGCCTTGGCTAGTGAGCCCTTACTTTAAGCATTTTTTATGACTGTAACATAGAGCAAAGCTAACTAGCACAGGGTTTGCGTACCAGTGGTGGAATAAGAGATATGATGGCCAAAACAAACTGTGGTGCTTGGGAGACACATAGAGCTGGTGAATACAGCTGCCAGCCTGTTAAAGGGTAAGAGCTGGGGGCACTTTTATTTACCAAATGCATCTTGTACCTACTCAGGCAGGAATTGAAATAGTTCTGTTCTATTCTATTCTATTCTATTCTATTCTATTCTATTCTATTCCATTCTATTCCATTCTATTCCACTCTATCCTATCCTGATGAACTGCAGCACATCTTGCTCTTGAGATACTAACAGCCTGATAATGAAAGCTGCCTCCCTTCGAGGCCACTCTGAGATTTCAGAGCAATTCAGGATATTGCCATTACACTGGCATTTCCCATTTTTCTGTGATGGAATGATACCCTATTGCTGGTAATCCAATCCAACACTACTGCCTGTCAACCAACACATGCCTCCATAGGCTGTCACACTACTTCCTCCCTCCCACCCCTTACAACTCTCAGCACTTTAGGATTTTACCTGCTTAGTGTAGTGCACTCTCTGCTTCTTCCTCCAGAATCTCCAGTTCCTCTTTGCTATGGTCCAGAGATTTCAGGTCTGTAGAATAAGCCAGAAGGTGCAGAGAATCTCGTCGAGTTCTTGGAGAGGATGAAGTTAAAAGTCGTCCAAGTTAAATGGCTTTTATTGCTGTGGCTGATGCTTGATATCGATATCCCAGTTTTCTAGGCTCTCAAATACTGGCAAATCCTGTGGTTGCTGTTTTTTTAATGTTCAGTTTGTGTCTGTTTGTGTATTTTCTTTGTTTCAGAGTACACTCAGGGAGTTGGTCTCAGTTTGGTATAAATTGCTCTTACTAACCTCTTCCTCACAGATCAATTATTCAACAGAAGTGGATGATGCCTAGCAGCAGTAGAGAGTACTACCTGATGTTTTAATGAGGATGCTGGCACTTGCCTGCTGAGAGTTTTGTACTGTGAGATAAGTAGCAAAGGAATAGGTACAGAGGGAGTACACCAACAATGCCATCAAGAGCTGACAAACACAGCCCTACCAAGCACACCTTGAAGTCCTACCAAGTCAACCCAGCAGATAATGCTAGCTGATATTCACTACCTAACAGTAACTATGAGCTATTAGTCTCAGGCAACCTGTCAACCTCGTCAAAGTTTTGCACACTGACTGAAAGAGATCAATAGCATGTTTTGTTTCCGGGCAGGAGAGCTCCGTGCTTGGAATCTGCTCCTTAATAACCTCTTTAAAAAGCAATAAAAATTGCATGGATGGGCATGATACCAGCCCAAGAGAGCTCATCTCTTCTGCATCTCCTGTTGTATTAAGTATTAAGCCTACAGCTTAAGCAGTTTGAAGAATGGGTGAGGGAAGCAAATTAAAAGTTGCATTAACTAGACGTGAAGTGACCTTACCTATTAAGGTATGAAATACAGCAGCTACAGCGCCAGCCACAACCATGCACAAAACTGCTTTGGTCCTGTCTCTCTTGCTGTTCACAAACACCAGACCTACATTTTTGAAGTCACTCATGGGACCCGTGAAGAACTTCATCAGGGAGTATGCCAGCCCATAGCTGGCCAACATTTCCACAGCATCTTCCTTGACAGCAGCGATGCCCCGATTCAAGGCCTGTTGAAACACAGAAAGAGCAAATGAGGTAGTGCATGTGGAAGGGTACCAAACACAATCTCCTGCATCTGGTTTCTGAAGGAACAAGCAAGTTTAGCTGTCTTTCACCCCAAGCTGGATTTTATTTCTCTGGATTCAGCAGCAGTAACTTGTGACCTGTGACACAGGCAAAATAATTTAATATAGACTAAATTCAAGTCAAGTAGGCTTGAAGGTAAGTTATCTATTTCTGAAGTATATAATGGAATTTCTGCCATACCAGAAATCAGCCTCTTTCTTTTTAGAGTAATTTTATGACCTGCTAATGGTCATGGATAATGCAAAACCACTGAAATACTGCCCTGATGTTTCAGCCATGATTTTAACAGAGCATAGTCCTTTCAGGTCATCTTAAAAGGCAAAAGCTCTGACATACGCTCAAAGTTGAGGAGCTAAAAAACATTTTCCATGTAACAAGCTTTTCACAGCATCCCATGTAATTGTTGTGAATAGCTAATATTAATCTATGACTTTCATTATGAAATGAGGCCAAATATGCATGTGATTAAAGATAATTGATCTTCTTTCATGTAGCTGACATACACATATTTGTGTATATACAAATTTGTGTGTTTGTATCTGATACCACATTAATTTATACCCCCTTGTAGGAAATTTAAAAATAACTACAGCACGTCTCTTTCAAGACATATTCAGGTACAATTAACTTACTATTTTATTCTAGATCTGTGTTTAGGAAATGTCTGCCAATTAATCACTGAGAATTTGATGGATCATTTTTATAACTAAGGTGAGCTGTAAAAAAGAATGTGTAACATTCCTTCAGATTCCAACTTGAACCAAAATTGGCTTTTAAAGTATTGACGAAAAATGACAGAATGATATATTTTATCTGCAGTGTGACAGCATCAATCATCTGGTACACCCAGCAAACTGTTAAAACAATGTTAGATTCAAAAAGCATGAAGGATGAAATATGATTTGTTTTAAGAAGTATTTAGTTCCTATGGGTTACAGCTGATGTGTGTTGACAGGGCTGAGGCAATGAGGCCAACTAGGAACATCTCGCCAAACCACCACCCAAACCTCAGTCACACTTATACAGTTCTAATACCACTTTATCTGAATGAACAAACCAGCTAGAGTATCATCAGGTAATCGTGGTGAAATCCTTCCATTTCAAATGTAAGCATAAGCTTTTTGTTACAGTTATTTTATTTTCCCTTCCAAAGATCATACAAGGAAGCAACTCCTATTGACTTGAAAAGAACCTGCATCCCTGAAGTAGAAATGAACATTTTTCCTTCTGTTCTTTTCCACTCTTTCTATAAGACATTCTTAATTTTTGAAACTAAAGCTGCACTGTCAACATAGCAAAAAGCTGTAGAAAATACCAACTTCTCACCTTTGATATCTGCCAAAACTCTCTCTTTTAATGTGCTCTGACCTGAATGCCTGAGACTCCAAATGTTTTCATCTGTCTTGCTCCAGTTTGTTCCTTCCTGAAAACACCATGTCATAGATATGGAATACCTGCAGCTGCTTTGTGTAACTTTTCCTGGGATATAGATAATTCCATCTATTGCATTGATATCAGTTCAAATTATATTAAATCTGCTGATGCCAAAAGCACTAGTGTGTGCACAAAACTGCATTCAAACAATTTGTGAAAGACTGTGGCCTCTGAAAGGATCAAGTGTAGTTGTCTTTTGTGATGATACTTGTGATGGTGAAGTAATCAGTTTCAAGGTGTATACAGTTACAGTCTTTTGATTTAAGCTTGCTAAAAAGATGCTGAATCTCCCAATTGCGGTTGCCGGTAATAGACAAATAGCCTTAAATTACACCAAATAAAAGGTTCCTTGATCATGGCTCTTCCCCTCTTTTTTCTTCTGTCAAGAATGGAATATTTCTGGCAGCTTCAATTTAAAGAGAAACAGCTAACCAATATCAGGCAGGCTAGTTAAAAATCTTCTCATCACATGTAAACAGCTGAATTATTTCCAGCAGTTTCACAAGCACAAGTACTTCCTTCCTGCTTTGTACAACTACAGAATACCAGAGTCTGTGGAGGATGGTAATCCACTTCTGACAAGGTCATGGGATAAACATGGCTTTAAGAAGTAACTTTTAGTCATAAGGCATGGCACTATGATCCCTCTGCAGAGAGAGAAATCTTTGCCTAGCACAGACCTCATGCCAGTGAAAACAGCTCCATGCTCCATATGACTCTGGCCCCAGGGTAACTAAGTTTTTCCATTTAAGTAGGACAGACAGAAAGACTTGAGCACTCCTCTTTCTCTCCCTCTCTGGTTTTACTGATCTCTTTTGAATGAACAAATGACAGCCAAGTAGATAACTTCTGAGTAATCTCCCCTGGAGACACCCTGTGTACCAGGTAAGGTAAACTGGCAAAATCCAAAAGGGACTTTTGTAAGAGATAGGTTGCCATTAATTTTTACTCCTGTGGAACGTGTGGCTGACATGATGAAATACTCTAGAGGCTAGCCCTGAAAAAGCAATCCTTCTAAATGCTTCTTTGGAAAGATCCCTAGGAAATGAACAGTCAATAGGGCTGTGTAAATAGGAACGGTTTACCTTCTGTAGCCTTTTCCTTTTTCACTTTAGGATGACAATATAAGACTCTTCATCCCAAATTTTCAAACTCCCTATGAAAACTTGCATAGCTTTTCTACCCAATGTACTTCCAAATATTTTTGCTGCTGAAGCTGTTGATATCATATTTGATATCCTAAAATTCATAAAAAATCCCAGATAACTGATAAAGCTGCTTTGGTGTGCTGTATGAAAGACACAGACATTTGATCTTTCATGGCATGCCAGCCATGCAGTTGGCAATCTTCCAGTCTAATTTCCTGTTAGATTTCCAATTAAATCTGTCATAAAGGAAGGCAATATAAACCAGGGCAAGGCCTCCATTTTCTAATCTAGCTCTATTTTGAACACTTTTTTGTGTGACCAAAAATCAATAAGGAAAGTTCATCAGTAGCATCACAATAAAGAATACCTCTGCAAAGATTTGTGTAGCTTGTTGGTGAAGTCACACAGAACTAGGTAGCAATAATACTAATGACAATACACGGCCTGTTAGCTTTATCTTACACATTTCAGGTGCCATCCTACTTTGAACTGGCTTATTCATCCCATATTTGATGGGATAACTAGGCAATCCAGATGCTGGAAGAGTGACTGTTGGTGACATCACCTTTGCCTGAGTTCTTAATGAACCACTAATCCACTACAGTAGTAGGTGAAAATGTCACTGTGAAGTGCAATTCATCAGATGTGATTAAAACAAAGCCAGAGGTATTGCTGACCCTTCTTCTAGAAATAACAGAAAAAAACCCACAGGACACTTCCAGGCAGAGCACAGTTGGGTAGACACATGGACAGGTAAGCTGAAGTAAATCGTATTCCTAAAATACTTCTCAAAAAGACAGGCACCAAGATACACGGTTACATCAATGCAATGTCCTCTATAACACATTTGTTACCACTAGAAAGATGAAATCTTTACTAGAGGATGTGCTAACAACCCTGTGAACCTTTTTTTTAAAAATGAATAATTGTGCGCTGTCTTTAATGTTCACTAAAATCAGAGAGGACGACCATTTTTAAATTCCCATCCGAAAGATTCAAGTCAGAGGAATACAAATACATTTAACTACATTGTAAGCCGGTCTTTACAATTGGGTACTGCAGCTGGCTTTAGCCTTTTAGAAGGAACATATGAAACCTCTATCAAATTTCTAGGACACGCATAATGTATGAATTAACAACAAACGTCTGCATGCAAAGGCAGTGATTTGAATAGCAACAGTTGTGAGAAAAATGTCAAAGGTCTAACTTGTCCTATTTTGCATGAACTTTTAGCACTATTCACTAACATTGGCAAAAAAGGTTTGGTTCCAATCTAGGGCTACACACCTCTGTTGCCAAAAATTCAAAGGCTGTCTCTTAAGCTGGCTCGATAGAGTCTGACCATTACTCACATGATCCTCCATTCCCAGAGACTACTGGATGACTGATATTTTACTTTGTATGAGTTTATAGGTATAATTTTTTTTTAAATCCTCTAAGAAAGCAAACATCTATTGTACAAGTTTTCTTCTGCTTTTAAAACTGATTATTACCTACAATCTACCTTCATTTCCCTGGTTGCATCTAACTGTGCAATACTTTCTACTTCATTTGAAGCTAAATACTGACTGTGCAGTCAATACTTGAACCCAGTGCACGTATTTTAAACAGGAGGACGTAAAATCCAAGAAATGTAATTTTTATCAATGCTCAATTTTGCTTATCCGAGAAAAGCAGAATGTGACATACTGGAAGCTGGCATGTTCCTATGGCTTGTTTTTCTGCCTGTTTTCAAGTCTGTTCAGGCTAGTTATCTACTTACAAGTGACATCAAAAACCCGCTCAATTTGGCAGTATCTTGACCAAATGTATGTTTGGTTCAGCAAACATTTGTAATATGTTTCCCCTCCCTGCTCATATCTTTCTTCCTACCTGATATTCCCTAAGAAAACAGAAGAGAACCAAAGCATCCAGTTAAAGAGCAAGCTGATGTAGGGGACAGTCTATCTCCTGTGTCAAATTATCTCTCTTCTGATGACTCTTGGCTGAGTTTTCATTTACTAAATCCTGTCACACTGAAATCTTCAGCATCAAATGTACCAGCTGGCTCTGGCTGTTCTGCCTCCCGCTGTCACCACTGCAGGAACTGTGCTGCTAGATGGACCTGACAGATCCGATGCTCTGAAAGCATGGCATAATTGGATCACCATGTAGGTGCTACCTGAGCACTACTGCAGTTGCATCTCTGCTTCTGGATGGGTTTCTCCTAAATGCAGGAGCCCTCATGGATAATCTGAGATAAACAGGTAGGTCTGTGTAAGACCTCCATGGACACAGGTATAGAAGTGAGAGAAAACTGGGGAAAACTAACATACACATATTTATTTGGGCTCAAGAAGATTGCCCAAACATACTGTATGAAGAGAGCCCTGCAGAGGTAGAAGGAGTCAGACCTTGTATCTTGAAAATTATGGTTGAAGAGTGTTTATTCTTTTGGGTCTTTTTGGGGAGAGTTGGTGTTTGTTTTGTTTTGTTCTGCAACGCTTTCACCCTAATTCAGGATCTCTAATTTTGGGTCAGCATCTGTTGTAGCTCATGTGTCAGATGTCTGAAATGCCATCTGAGGTCAATGCTTATTAGCCCATTATTAAAACACTCCACTTTCCCCCTGCTCCATTACTAAAGCTGGCTGTGGGAGAACAGCCAGTCACCCCCATCCATAATGCTCCAAGTGCTGACATTGGTTAAGCCCAGAGAAACGATCCCAGTCCTCAGAAAGAGACCAGAGCTCTGAACCCCACCTGAAGGAAGACAAAATGCCTGTCCTGAGAGAGGAACAGCCTGACATCCTTGTGGTATGGGGCTTATCTCTGGAGAGGATGTCCAGAGGAAGAACATTAGGACTGACCTGAAAATGAGAGCTGAAATCCTACTGTTGCTTGCTGCTTTTTAATTCACAATGAAGGGCAACTGTCACATTTTATCTCTAGAAGAAGTTGGTGCACCAAAAAAAATCAATCCAATTTACTCTGCCTGCTTAAGTAATAAAAATATGGCCTAGAAGAAGAAAGCTCATACCCTATGAAACAACAAACAAGCCATGAAAACTAGAATGCCATCAGTTGCAATGGAAACTAGAATGTCATTGGTTGCAACTTTCTCCCCATTAACCTTCCTGAGCAGCAAAGAAAATCAAGAATGAACACTTTTGCAAGGTTTGTTCTCTAACAGAAATGCCTGTTACTCTGTGACATGATGAGGATCTCAGTTTTATTTGTTGACACTAGCCATTCATTATCCCATGTCCAGGCTGTGTGCCTGAAAGAAGTTTAAATATATACCCTAAATCCAAAATAACACAGCTCTAGAGCACTTGCAGGTTTCATTTGACCTGGGATGCATCAGGGAACTGCACCTTTAAAGAGACACAGCCAGGAGGTGCAGGAACAACTAGAGCAGTAGTGGCAACAGTCACCTCAGAGAAAATGGAAAATCCTTCCCACAGCAAAAATTAAGGCAAAGGATAACATGTCTGGGAGCTGGAGCAGCAGCTATGGCACACTGCTCTAGGGTACCTCCTGCCTGTGCAGATTCATGAATAACAGGTTACAGCACAATGAGGCAGAGAATAATACACAAACCACAGATGATAGTGGTGCAGGATGACAGGAAAGAAACCAGACTCAGTGAAGCCAAAAAATGGCTCATTTCAAATTATATTTGACAAACTTCCAGAATATTTATGACAGGGAGCAATCTTGGAGAGGTGAATCAGCTGCTGCAGATGGTTGCCTCCCTGTGGGATGTGGAGAACACTGATCCCAAAGCCAAGAGAGCTATGAGCCATGACTGTGGGAAGCCCTGTAGGACACACACCCTTGTGTGGAACAGGGATGCCTGACACCAGCATGAAGGAGACCTAAACCACTGCCATTTCCACTGATGTCTGCAGAGAAACATGACTCCTGAGGTGAGACCATAAACTTTTACTTCTCCTGTCCCTTTTTAAGCAAGCAGTGCTTCTAGGGATACAGGACAAAAGCAATGTCAGAGATATTCCTCTGCATTGTGACTTTCCTGGTATCCTCTGACTGATGCTAATCAATTATCCCAAATGTATTCAAGGGAAAACATGCAGGGGCATGCTTTGTTCCCAAAGCAGTGTGCAAGCTTTTCATTCAGGTTTCCCTGGAGCTGATCTGCAAAGGTGAGAAGCATTTGGGATTATGTTGCATAAGCATGGCAAACTCTGGGCTGAGGTTATTTGTCTTCAGATCTTCTTCATGCCAAAGACTCATTCTCCTCTCAAAAGCTTTCTGTTTCTAAGTCTACGAGTACAGACAAATAAAATAGAGACATAAATTGAGACATAGAAAACTAGGGGAAGGTTGGTTCCCTGTGTCTTCAGAATGCCTAGTGGAATAGCTATCATTTCTTCACCAAATTCCATTTTGATTACTTTCAAGTGCTAGAAAACACTGGGGAGGATACAAATGCATATCATATGTATCTACACACAAAGAATATTTGCCTTAATCACAAGTGATACAGCAGCGCTCCTTCTTTCGTTTTTAATTTCCCACAGAAATAGGCTCTGTTCTCTTCTGCACATTATATCCCTAAAGCAAAAAAGTAAGCTGATTTACTGTCAGTTGCACATTTCATAAAATCATTTTTTCTCATGTTTATAAATTAAATCTCTGCAAGGATTGTTATAAGACTTGTTCATATGCACACAGCAAATCTCATCAACAGCGGTCCTGCACCTGTCAGTCTCTCACAACTCTGGCATATTGCCTTTCTATTGGCACTAACCCACTCTTTGCTGAAATACTGATCATGGCTCCCTCATCCTGCAACGGAGAGTGCCACTTTCTCCATGATTACACCTCATTAGGCTCCAAAGTGTATGGGCAGGTTCAGGTTGGAAGGGGCCCTGGGGGCCAGCTTAGAGTGCTGGGAGATGTTGTAGATCCCCAAAGCTTCCCTAGGCAACCACCTGAGAGGCCACTCTCATCCTGAACTTTAACATGTCACCAAGACTGGCATCTGAAGGTCCACATCTGCCTCCCTTGCTAGCATCAGCCCAACTCGACTTCCCACATGTTCCTTTCTTTTCCTGAAAGATCTTTTGTTTCATCATTTAGTACCACTTCTCCTCACTTTCACCACAGATTTTGTTCTCCACATTAACTCACCTATGTTTTTACTGCATGGCAAGAAATTATCTCCACTTGTCTTCTAATTTTCACCCCTCCTGTTCAGTATTTTTCTATTCTTTAGATTTGTCTTTGGTTCTTTTGTATTTCTACATTCATACCTTGCATATGAAGCCAGGCCTCTGCTTTCACATGTTTTCACAAAAGCAGCTTTCTTAAGTCACGTTTTTTCACATAAGGTCACATGACACTGACAATTACAAGATCCTGTATGTAATGTAAATCCATTTTTTTCACTTAAAAAAATACTCAAATAGGAAAAAAATAAAAGCAAATACTTCAACATATCTGCAAAAGTACTTTTGGCAGCTGAAAAGAATATGGAAAATTAATAAGGTTTGTCCCTGGCTTTGTGGATTTTTAAAAACATTTTCCTTAAATTTTTCAAGTTATAAAAAATCTTGATGCATAAAGCATTTGGTGAAAATTTCTGAAATTTGGCAGAAGCTATCAAAAATGCTTTTAAACCAGACCAAAACTTGGCCAAGCACCTCCAAAATATGAGTTGCACTGGTTCAGTAAAACTTGTTGAAATACTTTAACTGCACAGAAATCTTGCCTATATTTCAGCTGTGCTGTGTGCTCCTGGGCATCAAGCTTGGAGCAGTGAAGGTCAAGCATCAACACACAGCAGAGACCACACAGGTTCAAGTCTTTAAGGAACCAGGAGACAAAAACACTACCTATATTTGCTCAAAGCAAAGAGCAAAGTATTTCTCTTTTCACAGACTGAAGCTGCAGTACCCTACTATGAACTCTTTTCTCTCAGGAATCGTAAGGTGATTGATTTCCAATTTTGCCTCTTTTGGAAAGGACCCTAGAGGCAAGATCAGTAAAATTTACTTTTGTTTAATTTCTCTTATTTCTATACACTTTTCACTCTTTATTAATGATTCAGAGCCCATGTCCTCCTATGTGGATGACAAATAATTGACATATCCTCTCAATTCCCTTTCTGCATGGATTGTAAGGGATGTAATAATTCCACTCGGCAAACTGTGTGAAAGCCAACAATCAAATTCAAGGCCATCAATACAACAACAAAACCTTTTATTATCACCACATGTACCATCCTACCAATTCATGGCTGTTCTAGAGATTAGCCTACTGCTGCTGTTGTTTCAAATTACTGATTTTGCCAGAACTAGTAGTCAGCTGGGAGAGGTGGGTTGCTTCACTGGGGTATAGCCATGCAAACACATATTTGGGGGTTTTGTGTGAAGAAGAACAAATTTGTTACTCAGAAGTCAAAAGTGTGAAAATTAGGGGGAGCTATCTTTTGTTATCTGCTCCTTGCTCCTTTCCTCCCCTAATGGGGTTCAAATTCATCGGTAGCCAGCAGCACACCAAAGTAAGTGCACCTCACAAACTGCAACTCCTCTGCTGTCAGTAGAGCTAGGAAAAATAGGCAAAGCAACTGAGTTTCTGCTATTTAATGAGCATTTCCTGCACATGATGAAAGGCTAAAGCAAACCAAAGCAAGTCTGCAGGTTTTGTCCATTCAGCATGAGTAAATGTTCTCTCTCTCACTGCAGACAGGAGAGGTAAGAAGCCTGCTGAGCAAATGCATAAAATTCTTGACTTGTCGAATCACTGGGTTTAGGAAGAAGCCTAAATACTGCGCTATGTCAAAAAACCCCAAACAATCTATAAAATACATGTCAAGCCTACTGTGATTACAAAAAATACACATAGCCATCAAACAAGGCTTCTGTGCCTGACTTTGGAAGTCGTAGCTTGACCAGCTGTCCCCAAACGCATAGTACAGCCCCACCTTTACATGTAACTAGTGCACCATGCAATTATCTGCTGTCCATTAGCTTACTCTTGATGCATTTATCTGCCCACGTGGCCCAGCACAGACTGGTTACTTATGTTCCAGGGCTTTGCCCATCTTCAGCAGAGCAGAACATATTTGAGGTCTGATATTTTCCTCAGCTGTTGTGTCGGGAGCAGGGAGCACGGCTGGTTAAGGGCTGTCATTACGCAGCTGTTCCCTCCAGCACGCTGTCAGCCAGGCAAAGCACAGTTTGGGCTACACAAAGCTGAGTTTGTTAGGTGTGAGTGCCTGTGACTGCAAGTGTAGAGCTGCCAGAATAGCTCTTGTCTTAATTGCTTAGGAGTGACAAATAGAGGGCACCCAGATCGCCAGCCTAAATACAAACTTGGTGTTTCCTCTGCTGGAAAGACCCATCATAAATAAAATCCACAACAACAGTAGGAAAAACTTTCATTTATATATATATTTTTTTTTTCCATTCTTATACTTTGTAGCAGCTTTATTAGGATGAGATTAAAGACACTCAGTGGACTTGAAAACAAATTGTGGCTAGTGGCTGTGGTTTCATTTCTCTAAAGCTAGTGCAAAACACACTTTAAAGTATTTACAGTTCTTACAGAACTTTCCAATACTTCAGTATCTGCAGAAAGCGACAGTCTCACTAAACCAAGTAATTCTGCCTGTAGAATTTAACCTAATGTATCTGTTTAAAATAAATGGAGAGCAGCAGGTAAAGATGTGGGGTGGAGGAAGACAGAAAGGAGAAGACACAGTGTTTCCCCAAAGTAAAATTTTCCCTCAGAAAATCTAGCCTTCTCTGTTCTCAGCCTAAGTTTTGAGAACCTTGGACTCCTTGCCTGGTCCTGCAGGTGTTGTTGACAGGATTGGCTAACATTTCCTTTTAAAAATAGCTCAGCTGGTTCTCTCAATATTCAATGACACAAAGTCAACAAGTCAACCCACAATGAAATTATTGCACATGGGTTTTTCCAGACAGTGGCTATATGGAGCACAAGTAACAAAGAAGTTTCTCCAGAAATGATGCACTTTTTGGAAACACCCTGTCTTTCACAAGGAGAAGCACAGTAATATTTCTACACAAGCAGGGCTGAAAATACCCTTCTGACCTAGAAGAGTGGGATGCCATGGGAGAACATGATTACTGCTGCTTATGTTATCTCATGGCAGCTGGGAGCCAAATTGCTGCTCTTATCATAAATGGCTTTCTGTGACAATGGAAATAAGGTGAAATACCAGTTCATTTGAAATGCAATCAAGCTAGATATGCTTTGTCCTTACTGTATTCAATGAAAAAGTGTAGATGTTGAAAATGTATCAATGCTTCAAACTTTTCCTCTGTACCTCTCAGTAACACCTAAGTTTATAGAGGGAGTCAGAAAAGCATTCTTCCTGAATACACTGGGACACACAGACCACAGAGACAGGGGTCCACTGGAGTAATCTTTAAATGACTAGCAATAATTAATTGCCCAATACCTTCAGCAAATCCCTGGCAAATTCCTTAAGCACTACCTAGGCAGTCTTCTCCACAGAGAAAGAGAGTCTTGCACGCACCCATGAAGTTGTAGCAAGCCTTGTGACTTTGATTTCTGTGTCCAGTGGGGGCAAGTCTTAATCAGAAGTCCAGTCACAAGTCAATTTGTGAGTGTTCTTGATTATGCCAAATACATGTTATAGTTTGATACTTAATCTAATTCCAAAGGTGTCTACCCCTGGGTTCACAAAACACAAATTAGAAAAAAAAAAACAAACCCAAAAAAACCCAAAACCAAATCAAACCAAAACAAACCCCTAAAAAACACCTTCCAGCTAAAGAGGAACAGACATACTATAGATGGCTTCCTCCACTGAAGAACTGCTAATGTTGCCACAATAATTCTTAAATTGGGTTTTGCTAACAGCATTTCTATAGACTCCTTCAGCAGCAGAATATTCACCACTAGGACATTCCTGATAAACTCAGTGCTCTCTTAGCCACCAGACTTAACTCCAGGCTTAAAACTGTTTTTACTGACATCCTTTCTCATTCTTGTATTCCTGATGCAGTGATCCCTTCTTGCTAAAAGTGATTCTTTCAATTGCAATGACTATTTTTCTACCACCCTACTCCCTTTAACTCCTCGACTTGAATTGCACAGGTAAAACTTAGTAACTCATTTTCATTTGTTTTATACAGGCACGAGAGTCTGACTTTTTAAGTTCAGGAAAAACACTGAGGGATTCTCAAAGCTTAAGTGAAACTGATGCTGGTGCACCATAGTGCAACAGGTAATTTTGCCTAATAGGTTCTCTGTCTGAGTCACTGGTTTTAAATAATGGGTGTCTTTACTGAGAGATTTCAAAAGGAGTAAGAAATGCAGTGAAGATAGACTATCTACCACATTTTCACAGTACTACTCTACATTGTGCTGAGGTTTCATCAGGAGACCAGCCTCCCATTACAGTCACCCTGGCCCCCAGACCAGCCTTGTTCTGCCTTCTGAGTCATTTATCCCTCTATTTCCACAAAGTCAAAAGAGATGCAATCTCTTTTCTATCTTCTCCATACATGAGGTTTTTTTGTCCTCTTGCTGATGAGCAGGAAAGTACAGAGGATGTAAAATATGAATTCAGCACAGCTATAATTTATCTCTGAGTTGCTTCAATGCAAAATACAAAATTGGCTTCAGATGGGCATCCTGCCAAGATTCTTAGGCAGGGAGAGAGAGCTAAGTGTCACACTATTGCCATTATGGGGGTTGAAAAATTGAGCTGGCTTGCTTTGATTGCATAGCTCAGCCTGTAACCTGAGTGAATACTTCACTACATTTCTCTGTTTACAAGAAAAACAGGTTACAATTTACCCGTTGCTGAATCTCGAATACCAAAGGACAAAAATACGGCTGTTGGGTTTGCTTAGTCAAGGCCTGCAGGGCAGTTGGGCAAAAGCATAAAGTGCTCCCAAAACAGCTTCTAAAATGTGATGATGCTAAGGCCACCAACTTGCACTGCAGTGGCCTACATCCTAGAGGTAAATATAATGCTGAAGGTCTTGTAAGGGTGGTGTGTAATACCAGAAAATCAAACACTGCAGGCATGTGAATGAAGCCAACAGCACACAGCAATCCCGACAGAGCTCTGTTTTTCTACTTGCATGGTAGAAAATTTAAATTAGGATATAGCCACTGGTGGAGCACCTCTGGGACCTAAGTGACAGGAAGGCACTAAGCCTATCAAATCTTCAGGTGCAGGTCAGGAACAAATTAGTACATGCTGATCTTGACAAATAAATTCTTTCTGACATCAGGGAAATGAGGTCCTGACACACACCTTGCAGAGTCATAGTGGGAGCAAGCATCTGAAATATTTTGAAGCAGTCAATGCTTGTTGTGTCTTACAACAAAAACCGGAAGGTATACTTGCAAAGAAAATGAAAATTTCTTGTGAGATAATGCCACATGATGATTTTAATTGCTACTCCCTTTGGTCATGTTCTTGCTGATAATCTATTATGTTTGTTCTGAGCAGCCTAGAAGAAATTTGCTCATACTAGTCACAGGTCCCAAAGGAAAATTTATAACTGAAGCTTAAATGATGTTATAATCTGCTGGAATTCAAGAAATGATCTAGCTTAGGAACTGTAGTTTAAGAGCTGTAGAAGTAGTGTGGTATGATCCTCCGAAGGACTGTCATTTGGCAATTGTGATCTTAAAGATGTGGATCTTCAAAACCAGCCTACTACAACTGTAAAAGCATAGTTTTCTATATCAGGTATTTATAGACTTTAGTGATCCTGCACAGCGTACATATTTTTTAGAGCCTCTATTTGGAATTTTTTAGTCTGAAGACCATGGTCCAAAACCATGACTGTGACAAGAGTGAAGTGAATGCAGGTGTCATGACACCTCTCTTGAATAGTCTAACTTGGGGGTCAGATGATCCAAAAAAGTGCCTTTCTCTTGGATCACCCCAGATTTACTGCAGGCAGTGAATTCTCTGAAATTGGTGACTCTACTACGATGACAAGGTAGGGCAGGATTTTTAACCCCAGTGAGCTCTGGGGCCCAGTTCCCAGGAACATGTATGTCCCTGCCTGTTGCTGGTGGGTAACTTACAAACCCCAGCAGATTTGTCCCTGGTGGGTTGATGTAACAGCAACTTCAGCCTTCTTTAGGTCATCATGCATTTTATAAAGAGCACTTAATGGCATCACAGAAAACATCATTGTCGCCCTGATTTTCAGCCTTCTGATTTTGTTTTACATTCTTTTATTGGAGTTCTCATGCATTGAAATATAAATGAGTAGATTGTTTTCAATTCTTCTCTGTGATGGACTGCTGGTTTGACCACTGGGGTCAGAGGGGTGTTCCTCTCGTCCCCCAATCCTTGCCTAAATCCCAAAAACCATATAAGTTAAAATTCCCAAAATAAAGTCCTTCTTTTTCTCGCTCTCATGTGGACAGATGAGTGTCTTTCTTTCATGTCCTGATTGCAACACATCTTCTCACTGCTGCCCACTGTCAGATGCTTTAGACCTTTACACTTTCCTCCTCGCCTTCTCCATCCTTGGATGCATCCCTGGCAGTTCTCTCTCTCAGGCATGGGGCAGGTCTGTACACACTCCCTGTCTGCCATCTGGGCCAGGACCTGGTGTGCTCCAGTTGTCCTCACATGCTGGGTCTCATCACAGATAGCTGAATTGACTTTAAAAGCCCAGCAACTTGCCTCCCACCCTGCCATAAGACCACATTGCCTTAAACATAAGGACTGTATTTTCTTAAACTTAGAAGTAGGGGCAATTATTGTATCTCTTTGTGCATAATTCACTGTCTATGAAGCAACTCCTTTACTACTAGTGTGTTGTCCTTTTTGAAGACCTGACTTTATGTTTCAACTTTCTTTTATAAGTGTTTGGAGAAAATCCTTTGTTGAGGTTACACTTGAGCAAAACTGTTGCCATCACTGCAAACTGAAGCAACAGTGTGACTGATTTCTCAACTCCAGGCAAGAGTGCCAAAAACCTTATGTGATAGTAGGAACAGAGATGCAATAATTCTGTAACTCAACAATCTCTTCACCAAATGCATTTCAAATCTGGATGAAGAATTTAATTTCTTTTGTTATTTCACTTCGAACAAAAGACCAGCCCACTCAACTGCATAATCAAATACTAATTTTTTCAGTCTGTAATACATCTGCTGCTGTTGATCAGAAGACTTTAAGCAAAATAAGGTATTTCTTTCTATTACACAGCTTTTGTGATGTCTTTCCCCAGGAAAAGACAGGAGACTGTCTTGATTCATTTTAATAAAGATGCCTTTGAGGAAGCAGATGCTTGTCACAGTGGTATCTAGTGGATTAAGCCTCTTCTCCTTGCAACTGGAAGGATTTATAACCAAAGAGCCTTGAATTATAGGCATTGTAAAATTAAAAGGCAATTCTACTCTGCAGCTCTGTTGCATGCTTATCTTGAAACCCAAACAACATAGGACAAGAATAATTTGAAACTCCTTTGGTCATGGCATTTACTTCACCCCCCCAGTTTGGGGATCAACTCTTGAGCCCCAGTTTGTGGTAGCACTGCTGTGCTCCCCCTTAGCTCTCAGACTCTGGGCAAAGATTTACAGCACTAATGGATGTTCTGTCAACAGCAGTAAACCCCAACATTTTCCGCTAAACCCCGTGCGGCCGCAGCAGGATGGAGCGGCACACTCCTCGTGCCCGTGTCACGGGACTCACAGAGCAAACACCCAGCCCAGACCAGGTCCCAGCCCTGCACAAAGCACCCCAGTGACAGACAACCCCCCCATAGCAGAGACTTGGTGGAGGGACAGCCTTTAATTGCAACTGGCAGCGGAGCTGAGGGCACAGGAAGGTAAACTCCAGCCTGCTGGCTGACTGCAGCAGTCAGCATTAATTTCTTGGGAAAGGGAAGCAACAGGGCAGTTACTCAGCCAGGCCTATCCCTGCTGCCTGCACTGGGAAAGCACTCTTGCAGCCAACATCAGAACAGCTGCCAACATCTCTGGGAAAGAACAAGGGCTATAAAGTACAAAATAAAGAGAAAAGCCTCTGAAAAAGGCCATTGTATTTTTTTGGTTAGAATTTTATAAGAGCCACAGGCTTTTAAGATGGGGCTTCAACCAGTACTGTGATAATATAAGCTTTTTCCAAACTCATGTTTCATGAATGGTAAGTAAATGTATTGAAAGTTTATTACATACAAGTGATAGGACCTGATCCAGTAGACTCTGAAATCACTGCAAATCAGAAAGTGCTTTTTCCTTGAGGAACAACTTTCTTTGAGTGCTTCTGCTCTTCCAGGTGTATTACCAGAAGACATGCAAGGACACAGAGACTGTCAAGACTACTCTCATTTTGTCCACCTTCACAACGTTAAACAGGTGAAATTATACCAGCAATAGAAACAAGGAATGGTTCTACACGAAGTTCTACATGAAGTGGTGCAACTAAGCTTGGCTTTGTTGAACTTAATATTGCTTTTACTATTTCAAAGATAATATCTTCTAAAGGGTGCTAACAACCCTCAACCCTACTACCTGTGGTCATGACAGAAGTCACAAGTCTTGTTTTGTACAATTTGGACATGTTTCTTTTAGAGCTGTTAGTGAAACAGTCTTGAAGTCAAGTAATACTCTTTGCTTTCTGTCCTATGTTGGATATTTGAGGGCACAAATGTGCTGTAACCTTCCATGCAAGTTTATATTCCAGGACAATGTTTATTTGCAGTATTTCACAGTTTATATTGTGTTATGATGAAATAATTGTATAAATTACATTTATTTATCTGTTTGTTTAATTATTTTTTAAAATATTGGTTCAATCTAGGACCACTGTTCTTCTCTAGAGACTGGGAAAACTGAAGTACCTTAAAGCGCCCATGAGTTCAAAAAGGTTTTGTACTGTATGACTGTGGAACATATGAAGCAAGCCAAAGTGCCACAGCTACAGTGAGGGGCTGTGCAGAGGCTGGTGATTGACCCACTGTCCCTGTGACCCTGGAAGCCCTTGCCCAGGGCCTTTCCAACTTTCTGATTTCAGGCTGGGTTGTCTGCCTACAGCAAACTAATAAACTGCAAAGCAAGCCTACAGTGGACCTTGACCAAAATACCAAAACCTCCTGTTTCTAAATAACCTGATGTTATTATCACACATTTGTTGGCTGTTTCAGTGCCGTAGATCAAGGTTTTCCATCAGGACAAAGTAGTAGGGAATAAATAGATTTTGAAAGAGAAAAGTGAAATTCAGGTCAGAGCAAGAGGAGATATTCTGTTTTGAAGCATTATGTACACTCTAAATTCTTATGCTTCACAACATTTAAAATATTTCTGGGCACTAAGGTGTGTTGATTTGGTGATAAGTCAATGAAACTGAATTCTTTGGGATGCTCAGCACTGTGAATTTGGCATGCTTACAAAACTTCCCTGTGACAGAGAGGAGTAATTTGTTGCTATCAGGAAGGCAGCAAACCATATAGAAACATACAGGCAGTTGTGCCTACAGTGGCAGATGTGGAACAGCAGGAGAGGCCAGGTTTGAAAGATGCTGAGAGGAAAAGCTCATCAGGCTTAGAGGGGAAGCGACTTGAACATATCAGACCAAAAATGAATTGCAAAATATGGCTCAGAGACTCATCATCTTTCTCTTTTCCATTAGGATACACATCTCTACTTGTGCATCTCCTCCAAAAGTATTAACCACAAAGGAGATTGTGAAGTCACCTGGGAGAAACAAAGCTGCAAGGCTATTGCAAATAGCCTTTTGATAAGCCTATTTGGCTGTACACACACATCTTATTTTCAAGGCAATGGTGGATCTCATGGTGGAATGCTACCAAGTCAGTGGGAAGCAAGACTGTTGGTTTCAGCTCACAAAAAATCCCAGTCTGCTGCAGATGCCTTTGCACGGGTCTGTGGGAGTACTGCTGGAACTGCTACTCCAGTGCATTCTGACCACATTACGTACTTTGCCCTCATCAAGTAAACAACCAAACTTGCATACTGCAGCAGTGAAAACAAAACAAAAAAGCTAAAAAGAAGAGAGGAAATCTTCAATCACTGCTTACATAGGAGAGAAAGTAATGACGAACGCTTCAGAAAACAGCCAATGAAGTAGAATATTCTCCTCCTTCTATTATTACTTGAAATGGTTCAAACTGGAATAAACCTTATTGCAAAATAAAAAGAATACTTCCCATTGTATTTTCAGCAAATGCAACAACAGTGAACACAAGCAAAGCTGAGGATTGAAGCCATGCACAGTAAGGTCTGTGCAGGGTCCAGACAACAACAGCTAGACAGTCTGCACTGCAAACCTTTGAAAGAAGCAGTGCATGACATTGCAGGGAGTTTAATTAATTTGTCATGCTGGTGTTTGTACAATCTGATTAGGTAACAGCATCTGATATGGTATCACATAGGAGAGAATTCATCAGACTGAATAATTACATGGATTAGAAGAGGACCTCTGAAATGCTTATGGGCTGGCTCAAAGAGAAATGCAATCAGCAATGCTGGAAGGAGATGCACAGGCCTCAAAGGAATTTACTGGTGGGGCACTGAAGATCGAGCTGATATTCTTCAGCATTTTCATTAATTTTCATTCACCACATCACAAACACTGAGAATATTCATATTATTTATGCTAAGGATGCAAATCTAAGAAGCACCACAGGCACAGATAGCTTTGAGACTTGTGTAATAAAAAGCTGAAAATGCCAGGCCAAACACTGGAGGCTCATAACAAGAATTTCTGGCACGAGCCAGGAACTTGTTAGTTAGACTAGGTGCACAGACAGACACACTGCCAAATGACTGACCGGCAGGGCGATGCAGACACGGAAAAAGGCAAATGCATTTGGAGAACTAGTGAGGCATTTCTGGTAGACACTGAGAGATATTTTTCTCATTTCTTCTCCACGGGATCAAGGAGGCTTTCAGAGCATCCCCAATCCAGTGGAAGGTTACTAAGTTGATCCAGGGGTACAGAGAAACCTGATCAAGTGAATGGAAACCAGAAGAGGTTGTTTTCCATAGCAAAGGGAAGGCTGAGAGGCTGCTCTGTTTCAATATAACCATGATGGAAAAAACAGGGAAGAAGTGTCATTTAATTCAGGAGACAGTGCTGGCCTAACAAATGGGTATAAACAAGGTTTGCATACAACCTGGCTGAAGTTTAGAAGATGGGTCTCTAACAACTGAAACAGAAAACCACTTTCCTCCCAAAGGTAACAAGGGCAAAAAGATACGTGGCATGATCCCTTTCAGCAATACATGTGTCTTGTGCTCTTGAAGGTAGGGAAACACAGCCTAGAAAACAAAGGAGTGCCCACATCTTATTTTTAAATTATTATCACAGGTACTTAATGTCGCTTGGATTGCTTGTCCCATTTCACCCCCTATTTCAGTACAATATGCAGCATGAGGATAAGAAAATACTCCCCAAACCAGATTTCAAACAAGGAGGCTTCACTTCGTTTTGCAGGGGATGCTCCAAAGGACAACCTCAGCAGAGGGCTATGGCTTAAGTCCTCCACGTCACATCTCAGAGGTGTTTTCCCTTAGGTCTCCAGCTGTTTTCTAACACCAAACAGCTGGGCCAGCCTCTGAGGCAGTGCTTCAGTGCTGCTGAAAGCCTGGTATGTGTGTGCAACAGCTCTGTTATGTAAGGGCAGGTTTTGGATTTGGTTGTTGGGGTTTTTTATGTAGACCAGGTTTTTTCACCCCACACTATGGTTACAGCTTCCTCTTTGCCTCCCCATGTCCCCTTTCTCTATAAATGAACAGGAAAAATGTATAGTCTTTCACAAAAGCCTGTAAGAGAGGGATTGGTCACAACCATATTACCCCTACTTTCCTGTGCTCTCAACCACCACAGCACCCAGCTCTTCTTTCTCTGTACACTGGGCTTACATGCACGAGCCAGAACCATTCATTATTGTTTTGCTTACAGGCCTCCTTTTTTTTTTATTTTAATCATGCTGCCTTCACCTTTTATTAGCCATTCCCAAGTTATGTCCTTTAGCATCAGTTAAACCAATATTTTGTCAGTATCAGTATCACTGCCTTACTTGACTACATGTGCAAAGAGAATAGATGAATATATATTAAAAGATACAATGAAGATAACTGTATGTGCACTGCAAGTCAAGATAATGAGAAATTTGATTAAAGACTTTTTGTTGGTTTTTCTTTTTTAATGTAAGCTATCTTGAGAACTTGCATTTAATAAGGTGCTTAGGCTTGTAAGGGTGAAGAGTCTGAAGATTGCTTTAGTAAGAGTGTGTGACAGGATCTGTGTTCTTCTTCACCTGCTTAAACCTCAGAAAGATAGGGAAAGGCACAAGACCTCTTACACCAGCTAGGTGGAGGACCCAGCTGCTCTGCCTCCACTTGGTTTGAGCCTTGCTCAAAAACTAGGCTTGGAATGAAAAAGACCCAGATTAGTTTGATACCTCAGTGCACTGGAAAGAAAGACTTCTTTTACATAACACCATCCCCCTTTGTGTTTTCATTACTCAAGTTTTGCTTGACTTTCTTTTGATGACATTACACTTTTTGATCTTCCAGGGCTACAGAGCCTCACCACATTAGACCACAGTCCCTTCCAGTGCATTTACCTGCTCTAAAGTGTTATTTTTTGAAAATGTATATACTGGGACAAACTTAGCCAAAATGCCTGATCACAGAAGTGACACCATTTGTTTTCCACAGCAGCTGCAGATGCTACAGAGGTGAATCCTAAGCATCTTCTCTGAGTTAGTAAGTCTTTTCCAACAAGCTTCTGTGTGAAAAATGCAGCAGGAAGAAGGTGCAGGAAGAATTCTTCACTGCCTTCTCCTTTCTATAGGTATTTGCATCTGGATAATCTGAAAAGAAGGAAGCTCTCCTCATGAGGTTATAAGATGGAGGAAAACTGAAATGGAAAATGGAATAAATCTTTCTGTTTTGACTTGTGAGTAATAACTGCTGAAGCCAACATTTCCATACAAAATGCTCCATTGGTTTATGTGGCCAGGATGTTTTGCCACCAAAATCTAGGTGGAGTCAATTGAAATCTGTCCTGTGGGTTTTGCGGTACACTAATATGTTTTCTAAATTTAATATGCTTCAGGGCAGAAGGTTTGAATTCCTGAAGATAACAACTCATGTATTTTTTTTCCTTTTTCTTTCTTGCCAAATAGACCTAGATGGAAAGGTTTCTTACAGTTTTCTGTTCCTCCTACCACAGACTAGTCAATGAACCAAAGTTTATTCACTTTGCCCCTCTGGGAGTGGTGTTCATCTGCATGTCTGAGAGCAAACGACTGCTAAAGTGAGGATAAACATCCTGTAAATGTCTGGAGGAAGAAGTAAATTGGACCCCTTCTAAGTAATTAAAACTGAGTCTATCTCCTCCATTTTTTCAGTCCTTTGAAGAAGTATATGTGGCAAGCAGTTCACTGAGGAATCATGAACTTTATTCCCCTGCTGAAAAACCCATCAGCACATGAATAGTTCAAAGAATAGTACTAAAAAGTGACAACAGGAAAGGCAGAGCTATGATTTGTCTGGCAGTGGACTTCCCGATGACTAAGTACTCACAGCACACGGGTGGAAAAATCTGATACTACACTTGAAGGCCAGAGGCCATAGTCCAAAAAAACAATCTCTTCTAACAAGGAAAAGGTCATCAAGACTAAAATTTCATTTAATCTATCAGAGTGTCTTCGGTTTTTCATGGGCACGAGGGCACTCATAACTTCAAATGCCAGACCTGAAATTCTGATAGAGCCAATTTGGCAGATGATGAATGAAAACCTACCATTCTACTCCCCAGAGACATAAAGCATAAACAGCTTTAGAAGGTATCTGATAGAGAGAAAGCAGTATTCACTCCTGAGTCAAGACAATATAATCTTCTAAGCAGTCACATGGGTTCCACAGAGAGAAATTGTTTTTGCCTTCAGCTAGAGAAGTTCTGTGCTTCTTGTCTTCTGTTAAAGGTGGCACTGTAATGTACTTGGGGCCAAGAGACAAAGGATGGCATTAATTTAAAAAAATAAAATAAAATCCATCCACATGTAAGAAAACACAGTTCTCTTATGGATTTTAACAACACACTCAAATTTGGGAGCCAAACTGGACAGTGGTGATTAAAACCACTGCTCTGAAGTTCTATTTAACTAAGGCTGAAATTCAACTAAACAATTTGAGCTGATTTGAAAAGGAAAATGAGGTGGTTTGCCTCCTTCCGTAGTGAACAGTCCTACCCTTTCAAACCTTTCTGCTAGAGGTTAACCTCTCAAACCTCTCTCCCTTATTTGCCAAGGAAGAATGAGGATACAAGAAATTCCCTAGAAAGCCAGTAATTTTCTTCCAGATGGTGAACAGAAAATAATGCACATGCACCATACAACTCCAAGGAACTGGAAGTCAGACCACAGACTTATTTGCAAATACTGCAGTAATGTTTTCTTCTAATCTCCTTGCTCCTCAAGGACCAGACCTTTCAGCACAGAGAGTGCCTCCTCTATATCTGCTCAGCAGTGCTGCACATGCTTAGTTTTAATTGAGATATTATTATAACCAAAAATACTGTTTCCAGTCTTTTCAAATGATAGAAAGAGGAAAAATAAACTAAGGGCTGTAGTGCATTGACTGAAATTTGGGTGCATACCAGTGATGATCCTATAACCAGAGACATCTTTATAGTTTTGTGTGCATCCGAAGTCCTTTTCAAGTGCAACACTTAAAGTAGGTTCAACCTCAGTCATGACTTTTTCAGCATATATTATTTTCTTCATATTGAAATAGGAACAAATGGCCCTCATGTAAAAAACCCAAACAAAGTGGGACATTATAACTTTGAAATGTATCCCCATGAACTCTTTTAAAAGAGCTTATCACTTCCCTCTACACTTCTCTCTCTCACCTCTTCTACAGTGATGTGCAACAGATACCCTGATGCTTCCTCAAGACAGCAGTGAATGATTGAAGCCATTTTATTTCTCCACTGCTTCATGGTTAGAACAAAGCACAAACAGTTGCTGTGTTTAAAGTTTGCACACTGTGAGTGAGCAGTGCTTGTGGTTTGACCCCAGACCATCAGCTGCAGTCAAGCCCACACAGCCACTGGATCACTCCACCCTCCCACTGTGACAGGGGAGAGAATGGGAAGGGTAAAGTGAGAGAACCTGGAGGCTAAGATAAGGACAATTTATTCACAAAAGCAAAAGACACACAAAAGCAAAGCAGAACAAGCAATTCATGCACCACTTTCCATGGGCAAGGAGGTGCTCAGCCTCCCCAGGAAATTCAGAGTTCCATCATGCATAAAAGTAACTTGGGAAGACAGATGAAATCACTCCAAATGTCCCCTCTTCTTGTTTCCTCAGATCTTTGTATGCTGAGCATGATGGCATTTGGTCTGGAATATCCCTTGTGTCAGCTGGGCTCAGCTGTCCTGACTGTGTCCCCTCCCAACTTCTTGTGCACCCCTAGACCCTTGGCTGGTGGGGTAAAGGAGAAGAAAAGGCCTTAACTCTGGGCAAGCACTGGCCAGCAATAACTAAAACTTCCTTGAATTATCAACACTGTTTTCAGCATAGATCCAAAACATGGCCCCATACCAGTTACTATGAAGAAATTTGCCTCTATCCCAGCCAAAACCAGCACATGCAGATATCAAAACCTTCCATGTAAAGTACTTTAATTGAATTATCAGGCACTCCGTGTCCAATGAAGAAAAGAAAGTAATTGCCAATGAAACTAACCATTTATTCACTCACTATAGTTCTCCTGCACAGCTCTGGAAAAAACACTGGAGGCAGAGAAAGGGGAAATGAGGACTTCTTTATCGACAATGTCAGCCATACATAGAAGAAATGTTTATGCCAAGTTTTCTTCCACCTTATCTTTTAAATCCTTCAATGGGGATTCAAAAACTTGCCATGTGCTAATTAAAGAAAATAAGGCAACACAGCAGCCACAGTGATTTAGAGGTCCCAGAGCTATAAGAAAAAAATCTACATCTGATCTAAAAATATCTGTTTGCTTAAAAAAAATAAAGGCTTGTATTTTTTAACCCTTTGAAACATATGTTTTAAATTTTCGAATCTGGAGGTTTGTAAATTCTGAAAAACCTGAACTAATATTTGACAATTAGCATGACAAATATAATGAAATTTGATTACACTGGATGCCCTAGAGTTTTTTTTTTTTTATTATTTACTTTGTTGTCAACAAGCCTAAGTATGGCATATTCCTCTTTTTATTAATTTAATCAAATTACTTGACTATATTACTTCTCTGAAGGGCTTTAAGTCCAGAGCTAGAATAATTTTAGATCTTCTAACTGCAAAGACATTTCACTTCTGTATTTGTATTTAACTAAACTGGCTTACATGTTCTAAGCCAAGTCCTCTCTTTCAATCTGCACATCAAAGGAAAAAGAAAGCCTATGCTCTGATGCTGTTATTAATTCAGCAACTGGACACAGACCTGGAAGGGCTCTTTTCTTTTTCACAGCCTTCTCATTCTGATGGCTTCTTACAGTGGTTCTCAGACATTTTAGATTTCAAAGCTGTCTAGCAGAGTTTAGGAAATCTGATTTAGTGTGTTTTAAGCCGAGTCTTTTGATGTGTTTCTGAGCAACGTGTTCAGCTTGGATTTCCTAGTTAGAAAATAATTACTTTTTTTCCTCCTGCTTATAGCTTGGATGCTTGTTAGAGGCAGATCATTGGTAACTAACCTGGCAGTATCATTACTTTCAGCTGCTGGCTCACTAGGTGATTCACCTACCTTACTAGAAAAGCAGCTAAACCCAAAGATACAATGATGTGATGTTAATTCCCTTCAGCAAGACAGGTAAAATGCAGAGGTAGAAGGCAAGCAGCTTTGCAGAGTGGCAGCTATCCAAATAGCTACCACTGCTGCCTTTTTCAGACTTCTTTAAAATGACTGCCTTGGCAGAAGGCAATGCCCTGAGCAATCCCTCCAAAGCTCTTGTACATGCTCCATGAGGTATTGTGCAGCCTGTGTCTGTATGGTGGATATAAATTTTCCTCCTGAAAGGAATAAATCTTTCACAAGTAAGGGAAAGAGAAGATATGGTTTCTAAATGAATGATTCATTGTTTGAGGGTGCAGCCTTGATTTGTTGGAGTTGCTATGATACCGCAGCAGCAATGCCAACTTATCATAGCCCTTAACGCTCTCTGGAAGCTCAGCAAGCCAAAAAGGCATTGCTGAGAGAAATTATTTATTTTTAAACAGGACATCTGTATTTACCACAAAGGTACTTTCAATCTCTCAATCTAGCACCTTTCTCCATAGGCCGACTTCAAATTATGCTTAATTTACCTCACCCTCCCCTGCTCCACCCACCCGGTGATTCTGGGGGAGTGAAGGGCATAAACAGGAAGGCAGTGTACACTGAGAAAGATGGCAGGATGCCCCAAAATGGTAATTTAAACAACTCTCTTGCTGAGCCTGCCAAAACCTGGGTTTGGGCCTTTTTTTGATTTAAAAAAAAAAAAAAATACTGTCAACAACTTTCTGTTGTATTGAAAGCATATGTGGCTTTGCTGATTCATGTTTAACCAGTAAAAGTCTGAAAGCACATAGTGCATATTCTCGGGGGAAAAGCACAACAGGGCTAGATAAGAATATAAAGTCGTAATTTCTTGGGAATTCTCATGTTTAAAGCTATAATTGTAGTAACAGCAAATCTCTCTTTTGGTAGCATAAAAACTGCAGGTTATCAAGCTGATACCCTAAACCAGGTGTCTGCAGCAGGTTAAAACAGAGAACTGGCACCAGCTAAACACGAGACTCTTAGACACTACCAAAAGTGATGGGTGAAGAGGGGACTGAGATTAAAGCCAGGGAGAAAGAAACCTCAGCATGCAAATTTGTGATGCAGAAAACTGAGGAGGAAATGTGGAACTGAATTGCTACTGTTGCTCAAGGGAACTTGGCTCCTATTGCAGAAGAGCCCGTGACTGTCTTAGGAAGAGGAAACACATATGTCATGGCCTTCCTATGGGCTGCAGACTTTCAGAGAATGCAAAACAACAAAAATAATTTAATAAATACATAATGCCAGCCAGTCATTGCAAAAGGATGATAATGATAAAAACATGGCAGCCTCTAGGTGAAGATTACCTAAGCAGAGACATCTCTTCTGTTGCAAAATCAACTTGATTTTCTGTAGAGTTGTAGTACATGTTGCCATCTTTTTTTCTTTCGATATTCTCATTAGTCCTCTTAAATTCAGGAAACAGAGAGTACTACAAAAATAGGAAGTCAGAGAGGACTGCTGACTGCTATTAAAAATTTTTCTCCTCCTATACCTTGTCCCTGCCAAGGCACAAAGTGCAAATAAAACAAGCAAGATGGAAATCAACATAGGAAAATCGCTTGTAAAGAAGATACTAGATGGGAAAATGGATACCCAGCCTCCAATAACAAAGGTAATTAATATTATTTTTAGTGGTGGTTTTGTTTCTTTTTTTTTTTTTCATTTGTAACCCTGAAGTTTTTATTTTATTTTAAAAAATGGACAGATTTCTTCCTGATTTCATGACTGAAGTGGCATGAAATTTATCTTCGGGTGCTTTTTGACCAAAGTGCTTAGACACTTAGGAGCATCGCTCTTCCTGATGAAGTTTGGTAAGCAGTAGTTGCTTTCAAAGTGGTTGTGCTCCCTGACTGACAAGTCCATCGTTTTTTGCTTTCAGTGCATGCTGAGAAATGACCCAGATTGGTTTTGTAGGACAAAGCTCTGTTTTATTAATGGTTTTTCTTAAATAAAATCTTATTCAAAATTCCCATTAAGTCTTTCTTCTTCATACCACAATCAAAAAGTCTCACTAAGTTACAGTACTGGGACAAGAATCACATACATCAGCTTATATTTCAGAGGATATTTACTGGTATCTGAAGTGTGATTTGATATGACTTCTTTGCACAAAATATTCTCGCAATATAATTCTGTGGACCATTTTGGAACCCTAATCTTAATGACCCAACTTTAACATACCACTGTCATTACACTAAACACACATGCTTCAAAAGATCCATCTTTAATATAAACATATGGAACCTGAGGGTAATTTGGCTCATCATTTTGCAGTTTGCTTAAAAGGCTGAATAATCAGATGCTTCATCCTTGGAATGAAGAAGGAGATTCTTTCTAAGTCCTATTACTTTTCAGTTTTTCTCCCTTGGTACTGTGATATGTGAAGAAACTGCTGAGATTTTCTATTCCTTTGCTCCTTGATAGCAGCAGGAAAACAAGGAGGTTAAAAGGGAATTAAAAGGATTCTTAAAAGAACTTGAAAGGAAGTACAAGCAGTGTCAGGAGGAAAACACACTCTATGAATGAATGCACTGCTTCCTGACAGTATCTTCAGACTTTGATTAGGCTCAGCCCCTGGAGACTCCTGGAAGAATTCTAAGGGCTAATTAGAAAAATGACATGAAGTGATGAGAGTCTCCCCAGCTGATCTTTATTCTTTGCTTTCCTTCTGGGGGGCGGGGGGGAAGCAAAAGGAGCAGATACACACCAGTAACATCAGAAATTGAGCCACATTCATTATGGTGGCTATTCTATTGGATTTGTGTTGCAGTTGCAGGGATTGAGCTGCATGAAAGGAGGTCACAGGATTAAAAAAAGGTCATTCCTAAGAAGCCATCTCTTGGAGTGTGTGTGAAAGACTGTAGGTATAAAATGACTCTCAGTCAAGGCTGTGCTGTTGCTACACCTTTTTTAATACAGAGAGGGGTGGAAACAGCATGAATAATTCACCCAAGAGACTTATTAGATTGAAGTGGAAGAAATAGTGAATTTCCTTCCTTTGCTACCAGTATTTACAAACTGTACCTTGCTTTAATCTTTCTTGTTGGTAATTCTTACTGCTCTTCTGACATTTGATTAATTTCTAGTTTGGCACATTGTCTGAAAAACAGAGAGCAGTGACATAGCAAAAAGAAAGAAAAAGATGAAAGAAAACAAGCCAAAATTGATCTGCCTGCACCAGCAGCACAAATACAAATTATAATGGAAAAAAATAACCTTCCATGCAAGCTTCTCAGACTGTAGTTTATATGTAAAGGTAGCTCTACCTAGAAATAGCTACTGATATAATTTATTATGTTATAGCTTAGCTTAGGCAGGAACATCCTTTGACAACTATGGGATAAGAATTAATTCTCCTTGGTCTGGCATTTCTGTGCAGACAGATCATGGCTGTTGGGTAACTAAGCCTCATTACTGGGTATGTGACAAAGGAGAAAAAATAAATAACAACAGCCGTGACACAGCTGTCCTGGAGGAAGGAGCTGCACCTTTCAGCCAAGCTGAACCACTTCTGAGTGCTTAGAAGCATAATGTTATATGAAAGGCAGTGAGATGCTAGTGGTGACTGTCACAACTAAAAGCTTTAGCACAATGTGGCCCTGGGTTAGTGACCCAAGTCCCAAATATCCCAGGGGGAACCATCATATAAACCAATTAGGCCCCATGTGCAAAAGAAGAGCTCTGTATGTAAGGGCTGATCTCAACCAGAAAGAGACATTTGCTTCTCTTTAATTTAAATACTGTTTTAATAGGTATGGGACTCTGTGGCTCTTTCAGCACTGAGAAAAACCGAAGTCTTAATTAAAGGCCACAGAAAATATGGGTGTAATGGACAGAGACACGCAGGGATGCCCGAATTCACTTGTCAGTGGTAAGAAGCAAAGACTATTAAAAAGAAAGTGACAGTACCTTGCTGAAGGATGTTTAAGAGAGACAAAACATGGCCTGGAGTCCTTAAAGATGTGGTCTGAAGTGAAGGAAGTGGATGCTGTTTCTTGCCTGGCTGTGGACTTACATGACCTCCACTGTAAGGGCGTCTTTGCAATGTGCATTGAGAATTTAAGTATAAAGAAACCACATAATGGGAAATGCAGTAGTAGCACAGAAAGAAAGAACACCCCATGCTGACCTTCACTGTGTGGATTTAGATATCCAATTTCTATATATATTTTCAGAGAATGATCAGAGGCTTTTCACCCTGGCAGGAGGAATACACCACCATCATGAGGAAAGACAACTGAGTGCAGTACAAAAAAAAAGAGATCTGTGCATGCCTCTGCATAATACAGGTTTAGAAAAACTGCAGTTCATCAAATCTAAACCTTGATTTATTTATTTTTTTATTATTATTTTACTGAATAAAAGGAAACTTTTGCTAAGCAGTATAAGATCTTTTAAACAAATAGGATTATCTTCCTGGCCAGTATGGGAGCATGTGATCTGCCACGTCCACTGCAGTTTCACTGCTGAAGACAGAAAAACCTCCACAATGGACAAGTCATTCCACAAAAGTCCCTCAGCAACAGCTGTCCAAAGGAGTTGCTAGACTAGATAGACATCTAAGTGGACACTGATGGACAACTAGCAGGGCACTGGATGATGTGGTTGGTAACATAAATTTACTCCTTATTCAGACCATTTGAAATGCTACTACTCTAAATCAGAAAATAGTAACTAATATCTGAGGTGTGCTTTGAGATAAGAGCACTATGCACAAAACATGCACCTAAATTTATGGGAAGTAATCTATTTTCTGTGAAGGTATTTAAAAGAAGAAAACTATATCTGGAATTATATCTGCTTGAAAACAATGCTGACAAGAAAGACAACAAGTCCATATCATTCAGCATCTGCAGGGTTAATTTGTTTTGCTAAAAATGACATTGAGTCACACTCTTATATCTGTAAGCCTTCAGATACCTTCTGAGTGGGCAAACCAAATAATTTCTACCAAATAGTAAATGCATATAGAAATTAATAAACTGACATCAAACAAATTGATCTAATTGGTCTGGTTTTGTAGTGTATAGTCAGACTGACACTCCAGTTACTGGTTTTCCTTGATACAATTAGGAGAGAGACTTCTCTCCAAAAACTCTCCCAAGAATGAGGCACCCAGCTGCTATGGACTCTCAGCAACAGCAGCAGGCAGCCTAAATCCCTCAGATGATGCCAGGTCAAGGTATTTATTACCTTCCCAACCTTCTCCTTCTCCTTGCACTGCTGAACCCAGGCATGGTGGGTTGCTCTCCCTCAGCAAGCAGGAGCATCAAGCTTGCTCTGGTCTCCCCTATAATTTGTTTCTCACCACAGGTGTGTTTTGTCATTCAATAGCAGGAACCATCCACCAAGGTGTTCATCACTACATCCTTGAGCTCACAGTGTAAAACCTTAAGCAATTTCCCACAAGAAGAACAACAGGCACACATACTAAAAATACTGCATGGACAAGTAGTCCAGAAAGTTCAGAGCAAGGAACTACCTGATAGAGTAAGCTTAAAAACAACCCAGGTCCTGAGGGAAGAAGAAACATCACACAGTGTCCCAAAAGAGAGGCGTTTACAGTGGATGATGTTTTGATGTGCACCCTATTAAACAGAGACAGAGTGTGACAAGAAATCTCACAGTAAAATAAACATCATGTCTTGCACAATAGGTTTTTTTTTTGCAAATTGCAATATTGCACATTAACAACCTTAAAAATGGAGATGGACAACCCCAGCACCGGTAGTGGAGATGCTGGAAGCTGCCCAGCAGAAGGCTGACCTCACTGGCCACAGGCACAGCAGCTGCCTATCAGCCTCTCTGGCACTCCTCCTCCTCCTCCTCCTCCTTCTCCCCACACCCAGCCTCCTCTTAGGTCAAGGGAAACATTTTTTTGGCTTCCATTGACACTGCATCAGGTCCTCTATCACTGAGTGAACTTGTTTAGTTCCTTCTGGAGTGGGTTCAACATTTGCAGAAGAAGTAATGACGATAAACCAAAATTCAGGTGGAAAAAGTAAGAAGCAGCATGCATGGCACTCATGCCCCCATGATGTTGTGGCTACAGGGAGCTGCCTTCCCCAGCACCACAGGCATGGAACTGGGGGGAGATGCTGGCCCTCTGTGCCTCTCAAGCCCCTGCAAGAGGCAGCCAAGCACAACAGCCCCGCCTGTGCAGAGGAGGGAAGGAAGCAGGCTGGGACAGAGCATCAGAAATTGGACATTGTAATCAGCTTTCATCCAAACCAAGTCACTTGTATGGGGGTTAAAGAGCAAGACTGGAAAAACACATTGCAGAGCAATGCTGTAAAGAATTTGTACTAAATCAAGCACTAATCTTAAGCACTCCTTAAAAATAGTAACTGGAGAGAACTTATTTTGACCTGAGAAGCCTGCACAAACACATATATCTCTGAATGAAGAAATGAAAAATGCTCTCAGAGACATCCCAAAAAACTTTCTTTATATATTAAAGTTGCTAATCTTTTTCTAAATTGAGTGGACATGTAGCTGCCTATTAACATGGTTGCATGCTCCTATGGCACTTCATGAAAACTTTAAAAAAATCATTTTGAAGCATTTTCATTAATAGAAATGTCAGAATGTTTCAGGTCCTCCAGGGAGAACGTATGACTTGTTATTATGCAGCTTTAATAATTTAAATGCCAATGTAACAATCCAGGAATGGAAACAGTATATTCCAGGAATGCTGCAGTGAATTAGTAATTGTGATCTGCTTGTAATTGCTGATTACCTCCATGAATTCTACCCAGATCCAGTAGAGTGAATGGTTTTTTTACTGACAAAAAGAAACTTGGGAATAGTATTAACTTGAAAAATTTCAAATCAACAGTGGCTTACTCTGTTTTCAACAAGATTTCAACTGTTTGTATCTTTCATCTAAATAATTGCAGCGGTTCAGCGTATGGAGCAAGAGACCCTACTGCAAGAGCAGGGCCAGGGCAGGAGTCATGTCCTGCAGCTCATGTAAATAGCAGATCCTCTTACCAGGCACTGCCACTGCAATGTCAACACAAACACTGTCGCTAGGGCAAGGAGAGCAGCCAGCAGGCTTCAGAGCCAGGCAGCTGGGCAGAAGGCAAGGCAGCAGAGCTGCCTGTCCTGGGCAGTTTTTGCATATGCCAAGAGGTATTTGGATGAGATTTGGAAATACACTGGAAAATAACGTATGTTCATTTGAATGTGTTGTTTCTACCAACTGTCCCACTCGTTCTCATTTCTCTTTTGATAGTATTTGTTTCGAGGAAAAATTCTGTGGTTTGGAGGGAGTAATAAACACAGCACTGGCACAAATTTGCATGTGCAGATGCTGGATTTCTTCTGTAGTAGGCTGAGGGATCAGAAGCACAGTCATCAGGCAGTATGAATAAGAAAGTCTGTGAAACAGGTATGATTACAAAGGAAAATGTTAAAAGAGGAGTCCAAGGTAACAGATGGTTATGATAAAGCAGAAAATTAATAAACAAAAGTTGTGAAGGAGACTCTCAAGGGACAGGGTATGCAGTGAAGAGCAGTGAAGTGCAATACAGACTCAAGGAAAAAAGAAGGCAAGAGGAATGCCAAGACTTTAAGCTCTGCCAGGCAGTATTCACTGTAGATGAAATTAATTGCACTGAAAGCAAACTGATGTCAGCAGAGAATTCGAGAGATTATTCATTAATTGAAGACATGAGACAAATCAGCTCTTGCAAATGAGCAGTTCAGAGCACTGTCAGGCCAGCAGCTTGTTAAATAGTTGATATACAATGGTCATCAAGAAAATGGGAGAGTCAGGTGAAGGTGCTGAAGAGCAGAGAAGTACAGATGAGTTGGAAGTACTGTGAAAAGGGCTGCACAGAAAAACAAGAAAGATGATTTCACTCATGCCAGATCATACCGGAAAAAATATGCATTTTGGCTTCCCAGGCTGTGACACAAGAAAGTGCTCACCTGGGACTGGATCCCTAAACCATGTGCAATACTTTTTGCTATTTTACCTCTGAGCCACATTCAACACTTGATTGTTACCAAGTTTTTTCAAGCCTGATCATGAAATAATTTCTTGAGGTATGCACAAAGCTGCTTTGAAGTCAGTAGAGCACTACAAGCATCTGCTCATAAGCACCGTACCAGGACCACACTGACACTGACCATGATTACTTTGCAGACTACTTATAAAATACTGCTAAAGCACACAGAAAGCCTTTTTGCTTTCTATTTTTAAATTAGTAAAAATTCAAACTATTTCTGAAGTTTATGGTTCTTGCATGATATGGAAAAAGTCATGGATTTGATGGGCTTTAGTTATCCTGTTAGAAGTATTTATGATAGTTGGGAGTTAAAGGTAGAAATTTCACATAATTTACTGGATTAGACTTCATTGGCAAAGGTTGTAGCTCAATATTGTTTTATTTCTATGTATTCTTATATACGATTTCAAGTGTTTTTCTTCACTTGAATGGAGATGCCCAATGGTATCAAACATGCTGGTGGCGGTGAGGTGGGAATCAAAACATTTCACCAAGTGAGAAAGCTTCCAGATCCTTGGAGCTGAAACTTTTCAGTTTATGCCGAGTGACAGAGTTTTCAGAGTCCTAAAGCAATATGAAACATCACATAATCTTGCCTGACAGACACTAATTTAGCTCTAGGTTGTCCAAAGAGACAAACAGAAATCAGGGTCTTATGAAAATCAGGTTAAGCCAAGGTGGAATAAGAATTTAGGTAAAATGAAAGAAATACTCAGACAATGTTTCTACCTCCTGAAAAAAAAGCTTCACAAGAGGGAGTAGAGCACATCATCCTTAAGTGGTGTAAACATTGCATAGATCACGCCATCCTAGTAATTAGTTAACTGTTAAGAATGACTTATTTGAACATGCAGGTTTACATATTAATAAATACTAACCTAAAATCTGACTCTGAAGTCATCGCTGATAACATCAACATGTGTGAGAGAAAAAAAGAATAAAAAGGCTTTCAAATTTGGATCTGCTTGCTGCTACCCCAGAGTTCCTGCGTGTCCAGTCAACTTTTGTATATAATTTTTTTATTAGATGATGATACAGTCTTATAAAGTTTCCAGACTTTTATGCCTGCCAGAAGACTGAGTTTATACGCGGACCTGTAGTTCTTTGTTCTCCCTTGACCTGAGATAGGTTTAGGAACGAACCTTTTTCCCTCTCTCCAGAAACCCCAAGATTTATTTCTTTCACATAGAAATTCAGTCTGTTAACATGTAAGGAAGTACAACCTTGTGGTCTAAGAGCAATTCCTATCCCTGTCCAATCCTACATGCTTGCCTTTACCTACACACACATACACAACCAACCTCATTTGTTTGAGCACTATACTTTCCATTTTGTATGCATTTGGTGGTATGTAAATGCAGGAGCAGATATGACTGAGATACAGTGCAGAGATTTTGCAGAAGTTTCTTTTAGAGTTGCACAAGGAATGAATAGAATTAGACAAAACGAAAAATGCTGTTTGCCTTTCTCAGCTTTGGAAATTTTTCCTTTTGATCACTGTTTGCCAGGGAATCTGGGGGCCTTTAAAGTATTCAGGGACCTTCATGATACAGCTTTGCCTTTTGCATCTCTTTTTCTCTTGAAAACAGCTGGCAAGATAAGTTCTCCCTGATAACCAAGGGTCATCAAGGTTTAGTAACCTTCTATAGAAACCCTTGCAACATCACTGCTTGCAGCTGCAGCTGAGTGTGGAATGTGGAGGCAATTAAGATAGCAAGAGGAGTGACTGGGCTTGCAAACAAAATGGGGGACTGGTGGACATTAGAGGTGCTTACACAGAGCTCACAATCTCCTCAGTGCAGCTCACAAGTTGCGCTGTCCCCAGCCAGCAGCAGCAGGTGAGACACACTTCTGCAGCCCACAGCAGGCGGCACTCACCCTCACCATGAGGAACACACAGGAACAGCAATGGTGCAATACCATCCACAGTTGGCCTCAGGCCAGGCAAACCCTGCTTTCCTTTTGGTGTGGTGGGGAAAGGAGGTATTTTAACATCATGTATTACTCTGAGTTTTTCTTTTTAATCTGAACGAGCCCCTCAACAGTATGAGCAGGTGCAGGATGACAGCTTCAGAGTGAGCTACCTCACTGTACCAGCTCTGGTGTAACACATCTGCAGGGCTCTCCAGAGCTCAGTCCTGCAGCTCCCAGGCTCTGCAGGAGCCTCCACTGCCCCTGACACCACAGAACATTCAGGATCAAGTCCCTGCTACTGAACTGCTGCATTCACAGCAGGAACTGTGTTTTCAAGGTGGCATATTTTCTCATTTGCTTTATTTCTTCAGCTCAAAAACACAAACTTAAATTTTGGCAAATTTTCAGTGAGGAGCAGGATTGACTGTTGTTGCAAAAAGGAATATGCGAGACTTGTCTCCCTGGGCACATTCCAAATATTTACATTTTGCCTTATAAAGTCTACTTCTGTTGTCAGATACAGCCTCATTGTTCTAGCAGCAGCCAGAAGTACAAGATGGCTTAGAGTTCAAAGCAAGGGAAAAATCGATGCACGGATTTCATTTTATCACACATAAACAATGGTTGGCTGAATTTGCTTCCACCTAACAGCCTGAAGCCCAAACATAGTATTTATAGACTAATTCACATTTATTTTTAGACTGGCTAACTATTCATTGAACAGAGAGGAAATACCTGAGCAAAGGAGCAAGTGATTTGCATCGCTGGACTGTACCTATTAGATAGGGCAGGTGAAATGTTGACAGTCACTAACAATGAAGAAAAATCTGAACACGGAGTCCTTAAATGGGACAAACATTCAGCAGTGAATTATAGTTATTATATTATTTGTTTACAGCACTTCCGTCCCTCGCTTTTGCTTCTTCAGCTGATGACTTCAAAAGTAAATCAATTACTTAAGCAAAGCTTAGCTTTAACACTAATGAGGCTTTTTCTAAAAGGAAGTATCTGCAGGGGACTGTGGTGTCACTAAGTCCTCTTGTTTGTCACTGCTCCCCAGTTCACCAGTACTGTTCTGCCAAGCTTAGCTGCACTCTTTTGCTGAAATTGCCAGAGATAGCTTTGGGACCCACATGGGAACAAGAGTGTCAGCACTATAAGTAATCCCCAGTGGATCCTGGCTGTGGAAAGGAAGAAACTAGGTGCTGACAGAGTAAGAAAGGCTGAGATCTGGAATGCGGATGCGGAAGTGTTTTTGGTGGAAGAAAGAGAATTTCTTTAAGATTGCGAGGCTCTCTGAAGAAGGTATGTTTATCACTATTTATCCTAAATTCTGTTACCCACTGGGCTATGAACAATCCCATTGCTGACATTCAAGATGAGAACACAGCAGCATTGCTACCATCAACTGTACTCCAGCACAGGAAGCAGCAAATAAGTGGCCATTCAGTACATCAGGTCCACTCGATGTTTGGAGAATTCATGGCCTATGTTTTCAGAAGAAACACGACTCACACATGAGACCAAGAACATTTGCATAGAAATCAGAGGCAGATGTTTGCTAGCAGGGAAAGCACACACTTTAGAAGCAACGAGCTCCATTGAAAAGGTGGGTCTTTGGGTTTCTGGAGGAAACAGTCTTTTTTGACTACTGCTGAGTTACTGCTGTAACTGTAAATACAGAATTACAGTTGCAGTGTCATGCAAACTGTAGGGAGAGCATTAGAAGAAAACAATTAGTACTTTCTGTGGTTCTTTTTAAACAGAATATGCTGGGTGTTTAGACTACTAAGTTACTACAGCGCAGGTGATGTAGAATGAAACATGGTGTTAAAAGTGTTAAAATACAGAATGCTGTAACTGAACTTTGTTACTTGCTTGTTTGAAACACAGAAACTGTCCTTTCTTCAAGTCTAAATTCTCTGGTCACAGACATAGTAAGACAGCCAAGATATTATAATGAAAAATTCCCTTTCGCTGTATAAGTACACTTAATTTTTATCTTAAGCTTTGCTCTGGTATCCCTAAGTCTACATGTATGCTACCTATGAGATACTGAAATTCTATAGTAAAAGGCTGACATAAAAACCTACTGAAATGTAGATAAATCAAATAAACTATTTGGGGGAGTTGTTGGTTTTTTGGGTTTTTTTGTTGTTTTTTTTTTTAGTGTAACATTTGTGCAGGGTTATATCGTCTTATAATCTATAACGTTTTTCTCTAATATTTTTTTCCTAAACATAACACTACAAATGATGCTGCCTGTTCTCTACAGCTCTTGTATAGCCTCCACAATTTTGAGCTGTCTGAGGCTTGTTCACTACGTGTTAGTGGATTTGGCTAGACTAATTTTTTTTTCTATTCCTGCTGCTATTAGTTTAATAAATACAACTGAGAAAACACAATATTGAAACATTGGTTCTTCATGTATTTTGAAAATAGTAAGATAAAATGTAGCTGTAGCTTCAGAGCAGCCTGTTTCATGGCCTTAACTAGCCCTCCTCCTTTAACTCTGTTAGGAATGGGTATAGTCAATTTTATGTATCGTTATTCTTCTGCAGGTAACATAAAAATTTGTTTATGGAAAAAATTTCCACCTGAGAAAATTGTGGAAAATAGAACTATTCACAGACAGTAGTTCTCAACTTAGTTTCAAACAGAAGCTTGCCTGAATTACTGCCTTAAACTTCATTTTCATGGGATTAATGTTATGAGGGATCACCTTGATCTGAGCTTTATTCCCAGAAAACATCTCACACTTCCATATAGTGAAAATTGTCTTTTTGTTCAGGTCTGAGCTTGTTCTTCCCAGCAGTAGCCTTCTGTCAGTGGGCAAAAATTGTGTCCAACGGAGGCATCAAAGACAGCACTGTTTGGGTATCCAGTGAAGGCAAATGCAGTGGTTTCCTTATCTCTCCTGGGAGCTCTGCATCTTACTATAACAATACCAATGATTTTTTCAGAGAAGTACCCTTCAGTTACAAATAAAGACCAGGCTATTGCATCATTAAAATAATAGACCATTCCTTGCCTTGTTTTGCTAAATGTCATGAAAATATGTGAGATTTAGCTGCTGCTTTCTACAGTTGGCATCCTGCAGCTTCATTAGGATCATCTGCTATTAGTTTATAAGTAAAAATACTTTTTCTCACACACTGTCTCCTGTCAATGATGAGTGCCAGCTACCTTCTCCTTCATTGCTGACTTCTCTGTCTATGACAAACAAGTGATGCAGAAATATCATTCAGGCAGTAATACAATAACAAGTACTTCAACTACTAACCTCTCTATTCTTTTCTTTCTCTTCTGAAACATTACTACTACCATGGAACAAGCAGTCACCAATGATTTCAACATTACTTGAAGCAAAAAAAGCTGAATCATGTTATAGGAATAAGCAGATAACCCTCACTTTTACTACAGCACTAACTTCTGACTGTGGAAGTTGTGGAATCTTTGATGTCACAAGACAAACTCCAAAGGGCAGAGATGGTGTCATTTCCTGTAGGTGAAAAACTGATGGATCTTTATCTCAAACCCACATCGGCCTGACGGGTTAACAGGTTGCTGTTTGAAGTCTTCCATTTAGTCCTCTCTCCTGATCTGTTTTTTTATTGTCCGAGTAAAGGGCGGTTTGCTTATTGGCATATCTCAGGCTCTTGAGTTTTATTCTGCTTTTTACATAATAAGTTCTTTGTCCAGAAAGCGAAGAAATGTGATGACTATAGCTTTTGTTCCAATGTCTGGGCTGAGTTTTGGGCCATTAAGACTCTTTCCAATTGTAAGATCTTGTTCCCTCAGGTTTTTTTAAGTAATGGTTGATAAAGGAATTGGAAAGCAAATTTATTGCCTCTTTTTTCTTAAAGGCTTTCCTTTTCATCCTTGACAGTGCTGAAGCTATTGGATTTCTCTTGAGTGTCTTATTACTTGGTGTCATTAACAAGATAAGTTATCCTTTCCTAAATCTCCTCCTCCTGTTCACTTTCAATGGCCATGTTTTTGCATGGCTTCAATGTTAATGTGGAGAAAGTTCCCACTAAGCATAAGGAAACTCTACAGGCCATCTTGGATTAAGAGTGCACTTACTGGTCATGGATCTTCCTTCATGTATCTTTTCTGTGGGTATCAGATATTACAGACAGCCGAAAACTTCCAGTGAGCCAAAAAGAACTGGAGCCGCTTTTACGTCATGTGATACTCCTTCCTTTTGCCCAGGCTTCTGTCTCTATTTTCAGTTTGGAAACCCAGCACTGTGCCCAGTGTTCACGTTCCCTCTGGGGGCTATTTCTGATGACTTCACAGTTTCATAATGACACAGAGCAACAGCTGACATCTGCACAGGCTGCAGCTATTTCTATTTCCAGACTGTCTTTATTCTGCTTAGTTAACAATGATACAGCAAATTCCTAATTCACTACCAAGAGTGAATGAAAAAGACCAGTCTTTTAAAAAGACTGGGGAAGCAAGAAAATCAGTTTTCTACTTTCTAAGGCCACTATTACCTTCTATGTTTTCAGGGATCATCATGACTATTCCAGAAGTGAAGATATTTAGGGAAATCTGAAATCTGCACCCATTTTCCCATGCATTAGTCTAGCAATGAGGAGTGATCATAGAGATGAAAAGGGAACAGCTATGCTGCAGGGAGATTTCAACCTTCCTGAGTCTAGGATGTAAGTATAAAGTAAACAGATCTGCCACTTTATTTGTGGAAAAATGAACAGTGCCCTGATTAAAAAACAAACAAACAAACAAACAAACAAACAAACAAACAACAAACAAAAAAAAAACCCACAAAAAAAAAACAAAACAAAAAAAACAACCAAACAAAAACAAAAACCCACCAGCCTTTATAAAGGCGAGAGGATTCACCTCTTTGCACATACAGCAGTGACAGAGTGAGACAAACCTTCTGCCTACCCCTCTCCCTGGCTATCCCTCCTCAGCAAGGCTGAAGGAGTAGGGCCAGATGATGGCCATGGATCAGAGCAAGTAGGACACACCTCATGGTCTGGCCTTTTGCTGTCAGCAGAGCAACTGGCCTGTGCTTCCTCAGTGCTCAAACACTCGCATGTATGTGGTGAAACTTAAAAGAACCCTAAAGTCCCTGAGTGAAATGGAAGCCCCTCTTCCCTCAGCCTCAACTCACCCAAATGAAAATGTAAAATCTCTCAGACATAGAATTAAGACTCTCATATTTCAGCATTTGCTCTTCTTATATCATGCATTGTTCTAGTGACAGTACAAAAACATTTTAAAATCACATTTTTAACTTGCTAGAACAACACCAATACAGCTTCTTAGTAGCCCAATAATGCAGAGGCCAACAAGTTTAATGCCCACACTTCTAAAATGCCACATTTTTGAAAGTATTGTGTCTTGTAAAACTTGTAATAGATTGTTTTTCATTACTGTAATAATGGTTGCTTTGCTTTCAGAAGGACAAAGCATCATAATTCAAATGGATGGAATTATAGGGACTGAGACTTTCAAAGTGGCCAACAGAAGGCAAGCATGTCTCTTCCAGTGCTCTCAATACAGTCTGTATGCTTCTGTCATTAAAAGGATTTTCATATCACAACAGCAGCTTGCTATTTGGAATGCTGGGAGAAGACAGAAGCAATTAGAAAAAGACAAGAAGGTATTTTATGATTTTAGATTTTTCTGAATCAGGGTTGATGGCAATGGCAAGATGATCAGCTTTGATTTATCATTAGTACACAAACCAGAAAAATGAACAGATCAGCTGTCCTGTGAATAACAATAAAAGGGTATTAGCAAACCCTTCCAAATTTTGTTTAACGAGTATAATTGAATGAATTCCTTTATGAAAAGAAATATACATTGTCTTCTCTCATTACATTTTTCTCATTCTATTGAGCAACCTCCATCCCCAAGCTCATCCTTCTTCAGTCCCATTCCCCGCCCCCTGCTCGTTCTGCTGGAGCAGAAAATGAACAGAGCTCTGTTTGTTCACCAGTGCCAGCAGCAGCAGAGGCAGCAATGTCAGCCCTGCAGAAGCAGCCCCCTGCCTCTGTCCCTGGCTGAAGAGACATCTTGCCTTTTTGGGAATCATTCCTGTGAAAGAACAGGGTTCTCATGTAAGAAGAAGGTCTCAAGTAAGCAATGACCTGTTTTAAAGAAGGTAGAAATATTGAAAAACAAGTATTTTAGAACCACAGCATAATCAGATTAAGAAATTTTTACTACCTTCCCTTCACAAAGGGAATGGAAACTACTTGCAGGGGTGTAGGCTTCCGTCCTTTGTGGCGCTCCAGGCACACCTGCAATAGCACGACTTTCATTAATGCAATCTTAAAAACAAGTTGTTCAGCTTTTCTGACCCTGCTCTTTCCAGAGTCTCATTCTTCTGGTAGCCAGGAGCCTTCCTCATTTCCAGCCTAAAAGCACTCATTGTCTGTTCAGTCATATGTTGCTACTCAATTTCCTCTTGTTTGCAGGTAGGCCACCATCTTCCCATCAGAAAACATGATCCCATCTCCCTCACAGACAAACACCTTAATCTTGCTCCACCTCTCTTTGCTGGGCTACAGAAACCAAAACCTTTCCGTTCCACCTCCTCAGATAAGATGATGAAAAAAAAAAAGGAGAAATTAATAGCTGGGGTTTCTTTTGCCTAATCTTTTGAACAAGTTTGAACTGACCTGCCTTAAGTATGTATGGCCACAACTGTGCAAAGTATCCCAGGTGAAATCTCACTTAGAGCATTACCTCTACTAGGGGACAGGTCATCAGATAAATCCTCCAAGAACTTCTATCTTCTGATCTTTATGTTACCCTTATAACTCCTCTTCTTCCCCCCACCCTTCAAGAAAACAGGAGCCCTTCGAGGTTGTACTTCAGGCAGCTTGCAATGCCTAGGTAGGGAAACATCCATCTGTATTCATTAAGAGACAACTCTGCTTCAGCAACATTAGAGTTTGCAATTTGAACTTTTAAGAGTGCTAGGTAAGCCAAAACCTATATACTACCAAAGCTGTTATTTCACTAACTTGTTTATTCAGAATACTTTCTCCTAGTTGCATGTTTTTAGTATTCTCATAATACAGTTGTCTTCCATGCTTCTGCTTTATATTTTTCTTTGTTTTCCTCTGTAGAAACACTATCAGCAATATCTGTAAGGTAGGGAGATTTTCAGAAAGAGTCTTAAGATCAATGTTGGCTCAGCACAAGTTTAATTTAGAACATGTGATGGATCTGACTCACACTGTGCTATTCATTCCATCCATCCCTAACTTGGAACAAGCCTAGTAGTTTAGTTATGACCTGAAAATGTCTGAAGACAAATTATATATAGCATTTAAAAAATATTTATAATGTTAAAAATGGTCATGAACATCAAAGTCCCTCAAGGGATCCACAGGTTCATAACGGGGATATTTCTGACTGAAGCCTACAGCGAGCACCTTTACAACCTGGATCTCTCTGCACCGTATATTCATGCCCAGGTAAAACTGACTGATCTTGACATGCTTGTCCCAGGTTTCCTCAAAGGATTGTCTTTGAAAGAATACACCAAAGAGCAGAAATACTCTCTGATCCAAAAGGGGCTTTGTTAAGATTAGATTCTCTCAGCACTCCAACATCTTTATCTCTGGCCATGCAGGTAAGAAAACATTCCTAGTCAGCCACAGCAATGAGACCTAACAGTAAGATGAACAGGCATGTGGGGAATGCAGGCAATGTTATTCTTGTCTCTGATCCAGAAATTGGCTTTAAGACTTAGTGAGAATAATCACTCTGACCTTGGTTTGTAGGTTCTTTGAAAAAAGCCACCAATGAGGACACCAGGCATTTATCATGTGCCATCACACATCAGCATGCAGGGACAAAAATTTCACTGCTTCTCCTACATGGCATCATGCTGAGCAGGAATTCAAACCAGGCCACCTGGGTAAGGGTGAGGGAGTCATAGGTCAAGTGAAGTAGTCACAGCTATGTGGTGAAGTAGCCACATCCATGCCTTGGCAGCATCATGCCTTGCCAGTCCTAGAAAAAAAGCATCTGAACTAGACTGACCTGGAGCTGGCTCTGACATGGTGGGATGTGAAAGGAGGACACAACAGCAGGGTAGCATGCTGCCTGGTACCACAACTGCATGTCTGGAGGATGTAGCAGCAAGCATGGACCCTTTGCTTGATAAAAGTCTTGTAGCTTTACAAAGCTCACATTCTTCATTTGAAGTCTGGCTGTCTCATGTGAGACAAATAGCTGCACATCAGCTGAAGTGAGGCCTACATTTAAAGCCCACAAACACAAAGAAGATTTCTAATTAATAATTTCTCTTGCTGAACCAGGCCTCTTGTTTGCAAGGAAGGAATCTGTTGGGGGCAGGCAGTGGGCACCTTGCTGCCGTACTTACTGTGGGCTGCTGCTCTGCAAACAGCAATGGGATGTGCCTTGGAGGCAGCCTGTGGACAGGCACAGAAAAGGAAAAGCAGAGGAGACAGAAGAGGAGCAGGAATTTGAAGCTTACAGACTACTGTGGACTAAAAAAAGGGCAGGAAATAGGAGGCAGGATGACAAGGTGAAGGGACAGGAGCTGTCCAGGGCCACCAACTAAACCAGTGCATGGGAGGGCCCAGCCAAGGGCTGAAACCAAAAAAATCCCCCACCTTAAATAAATACGTATAAACAAAGAGCCCAAAACAGACAGTAAAAGATGAGATTGATGATGCTTGATCCTTCAGGGTTCAGCCTGGCAGGCTGCAGATGCCAGACTGTTGGTTATGGTGCTGCATCACTGCACTGCCACGCAGGGATTCAGTGGAAGACAAAAAAAGGATTGAATTTAGGGCAGCTCCCTATTTTTATATCCTGTTTCTTTCTCAATGGTTGTCTTCTTTCTTTCACAAAGGAATTGCAAAACAAAGGGATATACACAGAAGATTTGAGGTTATAGGATCTTATCTGGCTGAAACAGAAAAAAGGGAAGTGTAAAGGTATTTGATTCTAAATGTCAAGAGGCTATAGAGGCACTATTCTCTGTGGAAAGTAAACGAGAGACACTCCTGCTTGCAGTTGCCTTTGAAACCAACTCCCAGAAGCTGCAACAGTAACCTCTTGCAAAACAGCCGCTAATCCTTTCTTGTAATTGTTCCAACCTCTCTGTGCATCCCTCACCCCTATGCTATGTCAACAGCAAAGCAGAACATGCTTAGGGCTCCCTAAAACTATAAGTGTGTTAAGAGTGAAAAAAAAAAACAAAACAACAAACTTAAGTATTCTCAATCTTTCTGGCTGGACTTTCCTCTCCAGCCAATTTGCTTATTTCTTGTCATAGCACTCCATACTCAGAGTTCTCAAGAGACTGTATTCATATCTAATGGGTTTGTATGCTGCTACTATTCTCTGTTCTTGAAAAAAGGTCAAGGCTATTAGTGAGTCATGTTTTTTCCTGTATTTATTTCTACACTTAAGCACAGGTTATCCTTTATCACCAGCTGGACAAGTATTGATTTAATATTTTTCTCAATGCTGGTCTCAATACAGAACCTGACAGCCTTCTCATTAAGCTAAACTTGCACTAGCATGCCTCCTTTGTCTACTTTAGACTTCCAGCAGAATGACAGAGGAATAAGTTTCTAGTTTGTTATTCAGCAAAATATTAGTGATGAAATTATGGCCCCACAGTGGCTTTGAATGTAGCATTTCAGCCCTTCTAGTGCAGTGAAAAGCTTTCATGACCCAGGACTTCTCAGATGTGGTGCTATTTCTAAAGCCAAGGATGTCAGGCCTTCCCTTTTCAGACAGCTTGATCTAAACCCCTCTTTCTTACCACTCATTTCCCCTTTCAAATCTCTGGATGCACACAGAATACAACAGACCCCACATCTGCAGATTACTGCAAGCATGATCAAACCCTTGGAGCTCAAAGTCACAAATATGTAACTTCACATGAGGTTTCCTTGGCAAAGTCCCGAGGCAATGATTGTGCCTTCGTTAGCTATTTTCTCCTCAGTGATGCAACCACCCACAAAGTGGTAGGAGCTTGCAGCTGACAAAAATGGCATGCTGTGATTTGGAAAAGCCAGCCCACAACAACACTGGCCTATTCTGGACAGCGACTCAAAGCTCACCAACAGGTCAAGCCTAGAATAAGAAAATGTCAAGCAGGATACCTGCTGTGATTTATCATGAATTTACTTAAAGAGAGAAACACTGCCCTCTGCACAGTATTAACAGAAAAAACCCACACTGCTTATACATTAGATCCAGAAGGCACTGCTGACGAAAGCTCTCCCCAAGACCATTACAATGCTGGAGCATGTCCTAACCAGTAGACCGTTGACTGCATCTCAGAAAGCTCATATAAGAACAAGACTATGAATGGTGAAAGGTCGTCATGCTTTCATGCTTTGAAATAAAACACTCTGAGGCAAAATCACCACCCACAAGTATATAAAGAACACTGGTGCAGTGATCAGGACTGCTCTCAAGGTCACATTTTGAAAAGATAAAATCCACGTACAAAACCATGGATTCAAATACGAAACAGCATTTGCACATGCAACGTGTAACCAGAGATGGCCCGAACTATCAGCCACAAATCAGGTACATGAGCAGTTACAGCTCATCTCCTTATTTCCTCGACCATTTATTTAGTCCTGCATATAAGTCAGTAGTAATCAGGACAGTACTTTAGCACCACTCGGAGTATAATTCTCCTACAAAGGCAGTCTCCTGCTCACAACACATCATGTCCATGTGCATGTGTGTCTTAAAGAAGGATGTGAAAAATGTGTTTACCTGTGTCAAATAAAAGCTTTCAGTAGATGACTGCCTTTGGTGTTTTAACGTGCTGAAAAACATTGTGCAGTTTGGATTTCTTCCTCTTTTAAAGTGAATGCTTAAGACTGCAAAATTGTTATTACCCAACCTAACTACAGGGGAAGCTGACAATACTGTCACACTGAATTTGGAGGCCCACATTACCAGTTGTTATGTACTACTAAATGCAGAGAAAAATCACCAGAGATGTCAAGTACATCACCTGGCATTTTCACTTCTTTTGGGCAGAGTTGGTGGCTGGTTTGAACTCATCTTCTTAGCTGCCCTCTAGGGCTGAGTGGGTTGCAAATAATTCTAATGTTCAAAGTCATCTCCAAAATGCCACAGTGGAGGAGGAAGGGGGATGGACTGATGGAATGAATTACCCAAGCCAGTAGCAGGATGAGAGCAAAATGGATGGGCTCCCTGGCAGCAGTCAGGAAGAGGTGATGCAGCTACAGCTACAGCTCCAGTCTGGTAACACAGGCAAAGATATCTGTGTAACTCATACACTCCAGCACCCATGGGACAACCAAGCAAAGGACCCGAAGAATCGAACTGGAAAGGCAGTAAGAAAGGGTGAGAGAAGTCAAGAAAGGGTCCAGGGCTGTGGGCATACACCATTATGCCTTTAAAAAACTCAGCAAGCCTCCAGCTAAAAAGCAGAGTTAAGATCCCCCTTTACTTCCACACTGAGGACATCTCAACACTCTAGTTCTCTCATACTGGAAAGGTTCCTGTATTTTGGTAAGCTCATTTTGTTTGGATTTTTTCCCCTCAGCTCTGCTAGGGAGACCCTAACACAGTGCATTGCTCACCTGGGTAGCAAAGGGCACACTGCCTCCAGTGAACACTTCTAAAAGGAACAAGACGAGGATTCAGTCAATACTTCTACTAGCTAGGTAGCTCTGGTTTCTCCCCCTAGCAAGTGCTCTCTGCATGCTGAATCTGGGAGGCAGCATGTGAAAAACAGGGTCCTGTGAGAAAACTGTATTGTCATCACCGACCTTTAATAAAAGAAATTTCTCACCTCTGAGCCGCAGGTTTTTTACACTTTACCTTAGTAAGAGACCATAACTACAGTGTGTTTCTAAAGTGCACTGAATGCCTTTGAGGAGGATGTGGTTCTCAAGCACAGAAAATGTGGTCTTCAGGTTTGACCCACTATGTACAGCACTTTACAGTGATCACAACACTCTTTTTTCAGTAACTCATTGAATTTGAGCCCATGTAAAACACCACCACCACCTCATGCTGTCTAAAGGTCAGCACTCTTTGTGCCACATTTTAGAAGGAAGTAAAGTGTGAGAGGGAGAAACTTCTGCTTTTTAATTGGAAAATCATCTGGAAATCTTTTCAGTTTCAACTGTGTTTACCACCCCAATCTTTCTCACTGCTCCGGCCCACATTCTTCTCCACAGCAGTGTCCTCGCTAACCTCGTTTCCCCTTTCCTCTCCTTCATGACCACACCACAGTTCATACTGCAGATGGTTATCAAACTCCCTTTTCTGTCCAAGCTATAAATGCTTCACTTTGATAATCTTTCTTCTTGCATAACTGACATTTTCCCCCCTCTCAACAGAACCAAAAATGTGAAGTGTCTTCCCATCCCATGATGCTGCTAACAATTAGTTTTCTTTTCAAATGGCCTAAAGGTTTTCTAATTGGTAAGATGCTGACAGAGGAAATGGCAATGATGGACTTGTTCAAGTATCTGTCTTCCATCTGCAGGACAGCAGATTTGAGATCAAAGGCTGCCAAATTTTAGGAGCACGCTGGTGTGCTGATGCAAGGAAAGCCTTTGCCTTGAGGAGAGAAGATGCAAGGGCTGGATCAGAGGCTACCTCACCTTAACTACCCATAGCTACAGGAACAGCATCTACTGTATATTAACACAGAGGTTACAAAAATAAGATATTAGTCATGGTATGCAGCAGAAAGAAGGAGGGGTTAATAAGGAGTGAACAGGAAAAAGAGCCCAATAAAATCTAGACACGCACCCTGCATTTTCAGGAAAGTAGATGTCAAGCACCATCTTTAAAAAAACAATGGAAGAACATTGGGTGATGTCGTTGCACCCCTTATACCTATACAAGCTGCACATCTGACTTGATGAAGGAAAAAAATTAGTCCCAGCTGACAGGCTCCACTGCATCCTTCAGCCAGTGCAGGCAATAATCATGCCAGCACATTAAAGCTCAGGTGCAAGCCTGCATCTGACTTCTTTCCCTCATTTAAGGGCAAAACACAGGTAAGAAGGCCAGAAGACAGACCATCTCCCAGCCAAAAGCCTTTTAAAAGTATTTGTCAGCAAACAGACTGGCATGTCTTGGTTCAGTGAGCCTTCAGCCCCACAGCACCCTGTACCAGAGGGAATGTTTGCAAGCAGTTGGAAACAGGTAATGAAGAAATATAAAACCATGTATGCTCTCCAGCTCCTATGTGTGTGAATTTTCTCTGCATTCCACTGAAAATTTTCTGGGCTGTAAAAATTGAAAAGGATTTAAAAAAACTGCCTTAACAATGCAGAAATACTATGTGAGGCAAAACACTTGAAAATAAGTAGTGTCTTGCAGTTTATTCACTTCCCACACTAAAAGCTGAACTCTTGCTGAACCACTACATCAGTAAAGCAAACTGGACCTGTTGGGCAACAGTAATCACCCTTTCTCCAACCAGCCAAAACAGGAACAGTGAATTTTTTGCATCATCTTTGGGAAAATAATTAAAATGGCACTTGAGATTTCACGCCCTTGTGGCACTTATTTTTCAACAAACTGTTCCCTACTCTCCGGTATTTTTCCTTTGTCCTTTTTTTAGAATGCTTTTGCAAAGGCTGTGGAAATCAACTGTCCTATTGCAAGTAACAATGCTCTACTTCAGCCCTCTTTGGAACAAAATGAATATTTACACGTGGAATTATTCTTAGTTAATGTTTCATGCAGGCTTTTTTATTCTGCATTACATGGGGAGGGAACTCATCAAGAAAAAGTGCACATGTAGAAAAACTCTATAGCAAGGTAGTGACATCCTGTGGAAAAATTGAAAGAGAGGTGATACCATAAAGGAGACAGAACATGGGAAAACTGCAGAGCTTTGCTGTTTCGGACACTGAAGTGCACAGGTCATTTACATCTCTTATGGTGGTTATTTTTAATTCTCTATCTAATGGTTGTCTGAAAAAACAGTGATGGTATCTAAAACCATAGCTACAGCAATATCATGTCAGTAGAAAATCAAGCAAGCAGAAAGAAGTGCAAGCTGATGATCTAATTGCATATTAATATTCCTGTTTCCCTCACCCCAAAATCCATGGCTTTCCAAGTACAAAGAGCATGAGGTAGCAATGGCTGATTAAATTAGGTTGTTAAAATATAAGATTACCCATATATTTTTAAGAAACACATGTTCTGATATGTCATTTGAACTGGAATTGAGCTCAGCAGTAATATCTGTTATTTAAAAACATCACAGATTCATCAAAGTAGCTGCAAAGCAAAATCTGTTTGGAATTGCTCAGTTTTATGCATAGAGTTTTCTGCATGAGCTGGCAGATATATTTAAATTTTCTATTTATACAGCAACTTACATCCATGTTTTACAAATATGAAGGAATATACTTTGTAACTGCCTTGTGAAACACATCACTATTTTAGAACTGACGAAACTCACACAGAGAAATGTCTTCACTAAGATCAAGATAGGAACATAGAATCACACTTTCAGAGCTGGAGCCTTGGGTGTATGCGTTCTTTGAATATAAAAAGACACTTTATCTTTAGTCGTAAGATTGGCCATGTCATATAAGCCTTTGTATACAACCAAGTTCTTCAGGCAGCAGCAAAATGAGCAATGATTAAAAAGAAATCAGTTCAGACCAAAGCAAATGTAAAGAGAAATCAGCTTTCTTGGTTTTGGGAAAAGACAGCAAAAAGAAATAAACAAGAAAAGCTCCAAAACAAAGCAAATGGTCAGTTCACTTCACAGTCAAAACTTTTACTTCAGTGATTTCTCAATATGATGCAGAACACAGTGGTTCAAACCCTTTTCAAAATTTCGGTTTTGAATCATGTTTTAAAATTAGGCTTTGGGTATTTTCAACTCCTTATTTCAATTCCTGATGCTGTCTTAGTCTTCTAGATTTTCACTGGCACAGGGAGGAGAAGCCAATTTCCGTGTCTCTGAAATAAGCATGAGAAGTATTTGGTTACCCCATACACCTTTTTCAGTGAATAGCCAATCATATTATGACTGGAGTATCTCCAGTGAGGGTCCTCCACCCTAGAGACTGGGAACTGCAAGTGCTTGGCAAAGTTGAAAATCTTCCTTGTCTCCCACTGCATGAGTTCGTCTTCTGGTAGGGAGAATCATTTCCACCCCACAGACCTCAAAGCTTTATTTTCCAGCAACCTGGTGGGCAAATATCATCTGAACTTACAGTTTTGAGATTAATTAAATTACTTCATTAAAAAGTGGCTGGTTGGTGCTTCATGCAGTTGTTTTTTCCCCCCTCCTTCCAACCTGTCCTGGAAATAAGATCTCTTTACAGCTCTATAGATAGCAAATTCCTTCAGACATGCTTAATGGTTTATAAAAGTATAAAACCGGCCCATTCTTAGCAGTGAGGCATAAGAAAGTCCAGAGAAGTCCTTAGAGCCAAGCTGACACAGCCATGGGAGGTGGGAGACAGGGAACTGGATGGTTTTGTGAAGGATTAAAAAAAGGGACGGTACTGACAAATGAACCAAAACAGGTCCTAGCTCAAGATTATGTATTTTACACTATGGCAACATGGAGCACTGCAGGGAATGGACACCTCATTAGTAGTGCAGGTTCATTCTCATAATTTCTAGTACCACGTGCAATCTCCAGTGGTGATAGCCCCAGTGCTTTTCATAACCTGTTTATTTTGTACCTTGCATGCATGAAATAAAATGCAAATAGATATTGGTTTAGCTGCCAGGAGTAAGTCTTTGTCACCTTTAAGAACATTAGTGCTTTGTTGAGATTTGGCTTTCATCTGTAAATGTTTTATGAGCTCTTTGACTTCTTCCCAGATCTCAGCATGCACTGCTTGCTGTGAAATGCCGGCAAATGCCCTGCCTGAGTGGTGAATGCAAAGCCTGGGGTGTAATGCCCGCTGCACTAACACAGACATAGAAGCCTAATTAATCTCTTGGGCAGTCTCAAGAGCTGTCCACGTGCTCTAGAGCCCACCTAGCACTGGTGTGAAAACCCCCAGTGCTTGGCAGATCATCATTTAGGACCCAGGGCTGGAGTGCTCAGGCTGGCACCAGGGGGAAGTAAAGCTGCACTGCTTACAAAAAAGTCTCTGGAGACAGCACTGAGGTATATATCTGAAAGTTACTACTTCAGGTGTGTGTGGTTTGGCTTTTAGTCCTTCATAAAGGGTCTCACTTGTATTTGCTCACCCTAAACAGGAAGCTTAGATATATTTCAGTGGTCATTCCTAGCTATTTCTCTTGTGAATTCTGCAAGAGGAAAGACTTCAAAATAATGCCATGGGAAATAATAGCAACAACAAAAAAATCTGTTGATAGTATACTCTGTATATATTTCCTCCTTCAACATAATTTAATCTAAATTTAATTTAAAATGCTGTGTAGTTCACATTCATTTAAAATAAATAGGACATTTCACCAGCCTACCCTATTAGTAATGTGGTTGTGGTAATAACATACAGTCATGTTATAGACCAATTATAGGAAGTTGTTAGCTTTCTTGTTTATATGGTACTAAAGTCCTATACAATTTAAACGAGTCTCTGACCTCTTACAACATCAATAACAGTAGTACTTTGCACTCATACAGCACCTTTCATCTCAGAGTGCTTCTGACACATGAATTTTCATTACATCCACACACAGGTAAGTGTCTGGGCACACTTCAAAGGCAGGGAAACTGTGCCACTGAAAGGTTACACAACTTGGCCCAAATCCCTGGTCAACAGCTGGGAATGTGAACTCTCCCATTACTTGTTTTGAATGTCCAGACAATAATGCTTACCCCAAACCCAAGCTTCATAAGGCATTAATCAAAATGTTTAACCCCCTACCAAGTTTGCAAATGGCATGGACAGACAATAAGCTCACTAATTCTTTTTGATACATTATTCATGACTTGTTCTCCTTTTCTGGCAACTTTCTTTTTTTTAGGAAAAAAAGAAAATAAACAAAACAAAACAAAAAAAAAAAAAAAAAAAAAAAAAAAAAAAAAAAAAAAAAAAAAAAAAAAAAAAAAAAAAAAAAAAACAACCCACAAAAAAAAAAAAAACCCAAAAAAAANAACCCACCCAAAAAAAAAAAATCCCCAAAAAAACACCAGACCAAAAAACCTAAACCAAATACAAGAAAAAACCTGCAATTACTGCAAAATAATTTGGAATCCAAAACACTAAGCATTTCCTTTATGGCTTGTCTGTTGGATCTTAAACATTACAACATGGGCAATGTATGGCAATTTCTCTGCAGGGACCAGAGCACCTGAGTGACCTTCAGAGAAAGCAGCAGCAAGGTTGTGCTTGCTCGGTTTTAGTTTCCACAAGCCCCTGAACACCGTGTCTGCATACACAAGTTACATTGGCAGGCTAAACTGCCTGGCCAACAGCTACTGACAGCGACACAAACTAATGACCCAGGGGCTGGCTACATGATAGCTACAAAGTTAAAAAAACCCCAAACAAAAAACCCCTCCTAGTGTTCCCATTAATAATTAAGGGACTACTGCAAACAGGCCTTGAGATCCAAATAGTGCTTGCTCTCTGCCTGGCCTCTGCCACCCCATGAGCATCAGACAGAGTTACCAGCCACGCCTGCAAACGGTATTTGGCGCTGCCTAGGGTCGAGTCCGGGCTTCTGACAAAGTTAGTGAATTCATGCACACCTCAGCTTTCCCCCTTTGTAAAAATGCTGATGTAAATGCAAATGTTACAAGTCAGGCCACCAGAATATATGTGAGCAGCTCTGGAGCTGTGCTGAAATGAAAACTGATGTGGGTGGTGATGGATTTTTGAGCCCATAGGGTAGCAATGCTGTTATTTGCTGGTTGAGTTGTTTGAAGTTGTGTTGCTCTCCATCACATCGGGAGGCATTTATTTATTTATTTCTAAGCACGTACATCCAGCATTTTTCAAGGGAGCCAGAATTTTTGTTCTCCAACAAGTGTTCTCTACATACAACAGCAATTATTGTGAATCTCAGGGTAAGCTGTTGGGAGTTGAAAGCTCCTCTCAATGACAGAACAAATGAGACCATCTCTCTTCTGGTGGTGTTAAACATTTTGGATGAAGATGCTCTTTTGTGTATTTTTGTGTGTGCACGCGTACACCTGGAGAAAAAAAAAATATATGGATGCATGCACATGAACATACACATTACTGACACACAGAGACAAAGGTCTGAGTGGAGAAAGAACATTCAGCCAAAATATTTGGGACTATTTTCCTGAACGCCGTACTCTTAGGAAGAAAGGTATGAATATTTAATTTCATAAAAGCCATGTAGCCGTGTAAATAAACTGGAAATGGGTTGCAGAAGGAAATGAAGAAAGTAAGTTAGAAATGGTTTATCTCTCTAATATTCTGGTAATTTACCTGGTCATGCATCAGGACTACCTTTTTTAGTAAAGGAAAAAAAAAAATCCGGTGTTTGTCTGAGAGACTTTATGAGGTGAAGGAATGAGGTGATCTCACTAGATTGGAGTAACTCTGTAATATAGCTTTGTCCTAAGGCACTGTTGGATTAGAGGCCAGGGTCAACGGGAGGCTCTTCACTGGCCATAGCAGTTCTGGAAGTTACCTCAGGAGCTGAGCTTATTAGTTCTAAAGCACTGGGCCAGCATTTTTTACTTCCTGTAAACTAATGAGACTTGCCATACCAGGCATCTTACATGGGGCAATGGTGACAACCTTAACCTATGTTCTGCAAACAATCTTTAGCCTTACTGTAAATTTCCTTTAAAGAAGCAAGAAACCTACAGGCAGCTGCATACCAAGGATCTGCTAATTTCTAGTGATATTTGTTATTGACTACAACCACTCAACACCCAGAAAAGCCTCTGACAGTAATAGGAAAGAAAAAAAAAAAAAAAAAAAAAAAAAAAAAAAAAAAAAAAAAAAAGATGTGATTCTCTTTGTTTCTCACTTTTCAATCTGAGGTATCTAATATTATAAAGTTTTGCTAAGAAGGCTCTGCTTTGAACACTCTACTTCCAGATACCCTCCCCGCTTGAGGGAGCAATGTATGAATACCATACATCAAAAGGGTTTATGGCTTACAGCATTTCTTACACATCTCTTCTTCCCTGGTCAGGCAAGGTCCCTTCTCTCCCTAATTTTTTACAGTCACCTCTTACTTCTGACCTGCAGTTCTCCTGACTCTTTTACCGTATTGTCCAGAGCAAGTAATATTCCTTCATGCAAATTTTCCTTCCCTTATCATTCTTAGAAATCTGTGTTATCTGCAGCATACATTCACAGGAGAGGGTACTGCAGCCTTTGCAGAGCTATCTGTTGGCACACCCATTCTTCTATGTGGCTTCCATTCATCCCTCACATTAAAATTACTATATTTTTTGAAAATGTAAAGCAGGAGGGCGACTGGCTCAACAAGTCAATATACTTTCAGCCTCCCAAGTCCAACAGTAATGTACAAGTGCAAAAAGTAACTTCATGTATTAGATAGACAAAAATAAAATCACTGTCCTTTTGTCTGTAAGAGGAACCCTTCAGACCTGGAGTAGCTTTGTCACTGCTTCAGTTTCCTGATTTCCATGTAGGTAAGGCTGGTACAAAAACTATCTTTTCAGTTTCTGCTCCTGAAAGAAGCTAGAGTTCTAGCAGGCTGGATTTCTCCCTTTTCAATTAAATATCTCCCCAGGCAGACATTTGAGACAAGGGATAACCCCAACTCTCCTGAAAGGCCAATCCTATGACTTGGCTATCAAACAAAACACATTTTCTAAGATATTTTTGTCCCTAACACTGTCAAAATTGCTCAAGTGTTTATATGTGTCATTCACAGATTAACATCCCTCCTGTGTCACTGGTACCCAGCCAGCCAGAAGGACTCTCACTTATAAAATTACTTGTAAATTTTTGAAATCCCGGTTCAGAGCACACTGAAGCCATGGGGATGTTTTTTTATAGGCTGACATTTACCTTGAATCGAGCTGACCTTGTATGAAGCAAACTGTATGAATGCACCTGTCATACTCAGTTTTCTGAGTGCACTGCTTTCAATTTAACTTCTACTGTATGTTATTAACATGGCATAGTTATTAGCATTTAAATCTCCTTCTCCTTTGTCATCTCTATATTTAGATTTCCCTTCCCTCTCCCCC
>VWZU01016438.1:1481006-1530502 GCA_013397095.1 Sterrhoptilus dennistouni | reverse complement strand
CCGCGCTGCGCCCTCCGCCCTCGGGCCGGGCCGGGCTCGGCACCTGTGCCCGCATCCCTTCACCCCGCCGGGCCCCATGGGGGCCATGGGCATCCCCCCGTCTGCGCGCCCGTCGCCCTCCTCTTGCAGCCGGGGGCAAGGGAAGGCGTTCCCTGGCTGTGGCTTCGGGCCTCGGGCAGGGGCACTCGTGCGGCTGCAGGAAAGAAGCGCGGGGGTCCTGAACGAGGCGTAAGCCAGGGTGTCTGACCCCCAGCTCTTCTGAAAAAACCTGAGATAAATAAATCTTGAACGTTTGGCAATGTAACGTCTTTATCTCTCAATATCTCTGCCCGAGCTCTGGGCAAGGGAATATGCTTGTGGCCCAAAAGGAGCTGGCAGGGGAGCCCTCACTGGCTGGGCACCGGCTGCCTTCTGAGCCGTCCTAAGGGTGGGAGAAAGATGAGAAAGCCTTCTGAGGTTTTGCCATTCTAAGGGTGGGAGAAAGATGAGAAGGAAACCCCCTTCTGAACAACTTGCAGAAGTTTCTCAGTGTGTTCAAAACAGCAGGATGGTTTCAAGGTTTTGTTGTAATTGAGTTTCGGTGTAATTGAGTTTACGGTGTTATCTTCACCTTGTCCCCTTCAAGGGGAGTTGGCAAATATTTTGGGAGGGTGGGAGCCCTACCAGGAGCCATGTACGTGTATCTGATCCTCAGAGGAGCAGTGGCCAGCAGAGGAATGCTGCAAAGCCTCCCTCTCCCAAAGACAACTGTACTAAAATGTTCCCGTGACCAAGCACCATTCCATGTATTTGGAGAGTCAATAGGAGAGGAGCTCTGAAAATCCCTGATAGGCAGATGACAGGCTGTGGGGTGGAGCTGGAGTGAAGGAGCCCCTGACTCCTGAGGTGTTTTGGCAAAGTCAGCCCCAGTGGTGCTGGAGGTTTTTTCCACATACATCTGGAGTTTGTCTCACCTAGCAGCCCTTGAGCTGGAGCAGCCATCGCTGTGAGCACAGAGGAGCAAACTCAAATGCTTACAAGACAGCAAACCTGCCTTCACCCCGTAGATCCCTTACAGTGCCACAAGCATGGTGTCCTGCAGTGAAGCAGAGAAAAACAGGAGAGGACCATGAACTGAGAAGAGGGAAGCAGAAGTTGTGATTGCCTAAGAGTGTCTTTGGATTAACAGCACCAAACCTTCATCATCCTAAGGGAGAGCTAATCATCTCCAGATGGACAGTGGTTCATCCATCGGACATCTTCGAAACTTGTCCAGCAAGAGGAAACATCCAATCTCCAGCCAACCTGACTAAAGCTGCCCTTAAAGTAGAAACTCTTAGATGCAGAGGCCTTATGCAAGCTACCTTGTTTTACTTGTTTGCTTGCCCTGAGCTGAATTCCCTGCCAATTTGGACATAGCTTTTATGTACACTTAGGTGTAAGTTGCAGGTCCTTTTCTTTGAAGCAAGCTTTGTGCCTTTTGAACTTAAGGCTGGATATATATTGAAGCATTAATTCAATATTATATTCTTTCTTCCTGAGAATGTGTATGGTTTTAGATAACTGTACTGCCAGTAACTAATTTCTTCCTGCCAGGACTCAATTTAATTGGCATTGAGCTCATACCTCCCTGCCATGGGTCTGAGAACAACTTGTAGATTAAATTATGGAAGAATATTTTTTAAAACTCCATTTTTTAAAATGCTTTCTTTGCAAAGTTTTCCTCTTTTGTGTCAGTCTAGAGAGATTCTTTATTTGAGGGAAAGAAACCTTTAGTACTGTTTTGAGCCAGAGAAAAATAAAAAGGAATCCCCAAAGCCACTTGTAAATATATGATTTTAACTTGGCATTTGAAAATTCCAGATGAGCTGATGTTTGAGAACTACCTCCTCTAATTCCTGGCAAAAACAAGCCACCCCAAAATTAAAGCTTATTAAGTCAAAACATTTGACACTGTGTGTCTCACAGTGCAAACTATAAAGAATACATAGCGATTATTTGTCCCAAAGTCATGTTCAGTCCTGGAAATGCTGAGAAACGCAAGTAGTTTAATGTAGAGTAAGAGAAATGTATCCATTTGGGGATTTTTTTACATGTTCATAAGGTAGTTGATACTTTTTAATTCCACCAGATAATGAATCATGCCCCTTACATCTTTAATTCATTTCATTCTGATCGGTCACCTGAGAACTGTGGTTAACTTTTTATCTTCCTGCTGCTCAAAGCAGTACAGTTTTTTTTAGGAGTAGTTTTACATTTTGCCTCCTCACATGTACTGGAATGTCCTGGGCAAGTGTTAACCTAACTGATGTTTTCTCGAGTTCCATATTTTAAAATCAATAAACCTGCTTGATAAACTGTTAGACAATGCTTTAGGTTTGTCTCTCTGCTTCCCATTCATTTCTTCTTTTTCTGACTAGTTTTTGTGTGCTTCTCTGTCAACCCCAGGTCATATTTGCTTCTTGAATTCATTACAGAAACAAAATTGTGTTTGCAGCCAAAGAACAAGGATGGTTTCTCACATCTTGAATTCAGTAGTTTGCTCAGCTGATGAGCTGAGGAAATAGGTCATTTTAGCTGTATTGGGCAAAAAGCAGTGATTAGTAATCATTTCCTTTCTAACATATTTTCTGTTACACTACATTTCTTACTCATATACCAAACACTGTCTGTTTGTTTAATGGAATAAAAAAGACAGAGAGGACAGCAGGAAATAATTAGCCATAATCTCACTGTTTTTTTATAGAAAAATCATCTGGTCCGGGAGTATTTCAAATGGGGCCATCTCACTGGAGAAGTCCATATGAATAGAGTACGATGCTGCAATATGTTACAGTGTATCAGTTATGGAAGGTATCACAGAACTCCCTTCTGCCTGGCGATGAAATGTGTTTGTAATTGCTGCCTAAGCAACAGGGGCAAAGTCTGAAGGGGTCCCCAGCAGCAGACTGAACCAAGACAGTTCACATTACCTTTACTCACCCAGTCAGAAATCCAACATGCAGATCAGCACGTGGGCTTTAATGTGTTGGAGTCCCAGTGCTCTCCTGAGCTTAAAGGAGGCCTCTTACCACAAATACATGATGAGACTCTTGAAAGGACCCTGCTGTGGTATTGCCTTCCTTTAGAACCATGCCTCTTTTTTCCTTGTTGAGGCTACTGCTAATTACCTGCTAGAGAAAACAGGTTTTGGGTTTGCTTTTTAAATCACTGTGCTTGGGCTTTCCATCTCTAGTTGGCTGTTCAGCTGTCACCCCTGCTTTTTTGGAGCTACTGGGTCTCTTTCAAACCTTTTCTTCTATGTAGGACTTTTTTTTAGTTTTTTTTTCTTGTGATCTGGTGATTTAATATCACTCATTGTATAAGAAACTCAAACCAGCAGATAACAAAATTTGTCAGCCAGTCATCCCATAAGGGGACAGATGAGCTGGATTTCCCAGCCTAGAGAATGGCCAGTGATTCTGGTCTTGGAATGGCCTTGGGCTTGGAGAGAGCAAATGATGACTGTCTTTTCCTATCTGTTATCAGATAAAGTGGAAGGACATCTCCACAGTCATATTCTGCTTCTGTCTTGAGTTATTCCTCCCCCAGCAACCGCTGCCTCTTGCAAATTTAACTTTTAAGTTGGAACTTAGTCTGATGCATATTTCCAGTTCTTTACACCGCAGTAGTTAAAACAATAAGATAGTAATTTAAAAATGTCTTCAAATTCTGACTGAATGTTACTGAAGGAATGCTCAGAATGCGTGTCTTGTGCACAAAATGGAAAAATACTCTTTCCCATTAGTGTTGAGGAATTAAAACAAAGAAATTCTTCTATACACTGATTTTTCTGGGGAATTGAGCAGACACACAGTGAGAATCTTCAGGACCCAGCTGAAGATCCCCTTCTTTCCCTGGACCTGAGTTCTGCAGAAAGCCAGTTTCTAGTGAAATGTATGCTCAGCCTCTTTTCCTGCAGAGGACAGGACAAGGGAGAGCCAGAGGCACAACACTTGACCAGGGGTCAGCAAAGCCTGAATCACTGCAATCACTGTGAATTGTGCAGAAGGCCTTTACCTCAAAGGGTTAGTTAGTGGAACTCTCCTTGTCTCACTCCTTGCGTGTCAGCCTTAGGATCAAGGGGCTTTAGGTTCTTGGGTTTTGTGCCTGGCCATGGCTTCTAGGCCATTGCAATTCATGACTGGAAAGAATACAGAAATGCTACAGGAAAAGGCTGAATATTTATGTAGCATTTTATTCTGTGAATTGGTGTTGAATTGAAAGATCAGAAAACAGCCAAAGGAATTGGGTTGTCAGTCAGACAAGTGTCTGATTAATAAAGTTCTGATTTAGCTGCATCTCTGTGTGAGAAGAAAAATGGTCTTTACAACTAACCTATGCCACTTCCCTAAGCCCAGTCTGCTCTAGACGCAGCTGGCTTGTCAAATTAGATGATAAGGATGGTGCCCCTGCAGGAAACCCATGTCCTTCTTTTTTGGCTGGCACAAGTGCCCTGGCAGCAGCTTCAGGCAAAATTCTTTCCCAGATGATAAAGCAGAAGAAGATTCCTATTAATTCTTGGTAGACCAAGATAAAAATGATGTCAGGTTTCAGTGGCACAGGGAGAGCTGGGCTGCTCAGAAGTGCCTGACTTATTTTTTGAATGTTATTTTTTGGATGAGACTCAAAGTGCTGTCTCTGGTCACCTGCAGTGGGGGACTCGTCCAGAACATGCCTTCTGCCACAGGGCAGGCTCTGTATCCTCCATCTTTACAGCGGTGCCTGTTCCATGGCTCACTCAGGCTCACTGCCTGGGATAATCCCAGCTATATGCATCTTATGGCACTGGCCTTAATAGTGTTACTGGCTCTTTGGGCCTGTGATCTGAGTCCAAAACTGTATCTTCTTGTGATGCAACCCAGGGCACCTGACTCTGCAGCAGCTCTGAGACAAGAGAGCTGGTGGGAGCAGCTGGGCTGGAGCTGCTGGTGGGGATGCTCAGGGATGCCCAGCTGCAGCCCCGCTCACTAAGGCAACCATGCTGTGCCATTTCCTAGCTGATTATTCCAAACAGCTCCTTCCTCAATGTTGGAGTGGTATTAATGTAAATACAGCATTGCAGAAGGTTAACTGGGCCAGGTGCTTCCCTGAGTTAAAGGTTTCTGTCTCTCAAGAGCTTGTAATGTGGTATCTGGGATCCTGAGGGACCAGAATGCTTATAAACCTTGCATACTACAGAGGGAATTGCACTGTCCTCACATCAGGCCTGAGGCTCCAGTGTTGTTTCATGATCAGAGGGAGAGAAGCTTTCTCTTTGTCAAAGCAAATGTGTACAAATGTTGCATTTTCTCAGCATGCAAGAAATTAAATCCTTAAACACAGGGTTCTTAGTGTGTTTTGTGTAGGTTTTTACCTTGCCTATTTTCTAAATTACAATTTAATGGTTATAACGTGGGCATTCAAACATTTTGAAAAAAATGCAAGTAATAATTTAAAATACTTTCTAGAACTTATTTCTAGTTAATAAATTAAAATGTATTTACATGGTTTTGCCTAGAATTCAGAACCCATTTTTAAATTTACATTTGGCATCTTTGCTTCAAGTATTAGAATGTACTTTTTTCAGCCTGTTTGGTTCTCACTAAAACGTCTACGTGTAATATCACTTGCTGTGCTTTATATGAAATTTAATAGCACACAAAGCCACCAACAGCATTCTGTTGCAAAGGACAACCTTTATGACTTTGTGTTTTATTAAAACAGTAATCAATACTGGATTTGAGCTGTTTAGAGATTATTGATGCAGTTGAATTCCATTTAACTAAAACTTGAGAGAGGAGGTGGTGATTTTGCATTCTAAACTCTTGTATTCAATATTCTTTTATGTAGAGCTCACTTGTTACATTAATTGTTGAGAAAATGTTTAAACGTTGCAAAAATATGCACTTACAAGCTTGCAGTATTTCACCCCCTCCAGTTTTATTTAGGAGGGCCTCATTCCATCCTGAATATATGTCTTGCCAAACATGGCTTCTGTGTTACCACAGAAATCCATAAAATAGCCTGTTCAGAGCGTGTTGTAAACTAATGAGTAATCAAAGTATTTGTGAGAATGCCGTAATATGCAAATGCATGAGCATTATTTATTAGGGCTTGTAGGATGAAAAATGTTACAGTATATGCATGGCCTAAAGCCAGTATTTCCTGAGTATAAATTTCAGCAGAAATTCTCCAGTGATAAATTTTGTATTTATCAAATGCGATAGTACAAAGGGTAATAGTTTTAAATTACAAGAGGGTCAATTTAGATTAGATATAAAGAATAAAGGTTTTCACAATGAGGTTGATGAAACACTAGAGCAGATTGCCCAGAGAAGTGGTGGATGCCACCCTTTTCCCCTGGTCATGGTCAGGCCAGATGGGACTCTACACAACCTGATCTTGTTGGAGATGTCCCTGCTCATTGTAAGGGGGGCTGGACTAGGTGACCTTTAAAGGTCTCTTCCAACCCAAACTATTCTGTGATTCTTTCAATCTATGATATAACAATGAGTTTGAGATTTATATAATGTTCAAATTCTTTTTTGCACTTTCTTTCAAGTCTGCTATAAGAACACCTGTAAACCTGTTAAAGGAGTGTTGAAATCTTTTATTTCATGAAGGATGATGAATGACATAGCTATTGGCATTTTCCCTTCTCCCAACAGTTTGCTGTCAATTTTTTTCTTTAGTTTCAAAACAGTATTATGAAGAGACAGAAGAAATTAGGCACACCACTGACTGTCGTTTTCATATGGACATGAAATAACTCAGGCAGGATTCTCTCAAAATCCCTCTACCTTCCATTCTGAATATTTCATTAATGGGATTCACATTCTTCCTAGGACAAGGAAAACCAAATATTTTGAGTTCAGTTATCAAATTTTTCAATTGTTTGCTTGGATTTTGGGGTGCAGTGCAATGAGTTTGTTAAGCCCTTCAGTCTCCAACTTGCCATCTAAACCAGGTGTATCTGGATAAAGTCAAAGAACTGTTTCTCTTATATGGGTGGAATGAGACTCTTTATTAGCTGAACCCCATTGTGCTAAGATAAGCCTGAAAAAAGAGCACTGTACCATTCTCATTTCTGCCTATGAGAATTCAGATTAACATCTTATTACCTTAAACTGCTAAGAAGATGTGTCATATTCTATGGAATAAAACAAAATTTATTTTCTCATTTACTACTGAAAGTAAAAATTGTATGATAAATGGATTTCTTACTAGAAGTAACAGTGTGTTGTCTCGGTCATGAACCACAAGGAATTTGGTGTAGACAAGCTCCAGACCCACCAATGTATTCAGCAGCCGATTGCCACGTTTTCTTTTCCTTTCTAGCAAAAATGCCTTCTCTATCCTCCATCCAGCAGCCGTGCTGTGGACTGGGGAAAAGAGCAGGTGAAAGGAGGTAGTATAGAAACCACATGTGACAGGGTGGGCTTGGTGTCTTTGGGAAACCTTTGTTGTTATGGAAAGAAGCTGGGAATGCTCCTCTCTTGAAGCTTGGCTGCTGGATCAAGCTGGCTAGATGAATCCCAACACCAGGGACATCTCAGTGACACCAGAGAGCTGCACAGAAACTGCTCAGAAACATCACTGTGCTCTGGGGGAAAGGGCATGAGGATCTGCTGGAAGTGATGGTGAGGGAGAATGCGGAAATCAAAACGAGCCTCACACAGGGAGCAGGGCTTGTTTGGTCAGTGGCAATGACAACAATAACCTCATCTTCTGCCTGCATGGGTGGAGTTCAGTGGTAAAACCAGTGATGCAGTGCTTTATTGCTTCTGCTATGAATCTATGGCATGGCGTCAGGGCAAATAATTGATTTTCCCCAAAAGAATCTTTCCTTTTCTGGATGTAAAAGCATTTCCTCTCGGGATCTGGGAGCTGAACCTGAGTGGGTGATGAGGTTAAAGGCCTGAAACTTGGCAGGACAGGGGAGCAGCAGCATCTCACAGGGCCATAAGGGAAGACAGTAACTTTGGGGCATCAGTCCAAGAATATGTGAAAGCATCTGCAGTGGGTCAGGATTGCATTGATGGTGGGCAATGCCTTGGTACCTTGCTGTTCAAGGTCAGCCCTGCTGAGAAGAATAGATACAAATTTGCTGAAGGATGCTGTGATACTCACTGTAGTCTGCAGTTTACTATGTTATTTTTTTTTAGTGGTGTGATGATTTTTTATTCTTGCTTATTAAAGAACAGGAAGAGGCACCATGTAGAAGTTCACCTGTTTTGAAATACAGATTCTGCGAGCATGGTATCTGCCCTCAGTCTCTCAATGAGAGACCTGATTGGCACTGAAGCCATTGCTGTGAGTAATGGCTTCAAACAGCCAGCCAACAAACAGCCAGCAGTGAATGCAGTTAGCAAGGACAGATGTTGATCCATACAGGTAGCAGATGTCACAGGCACCATGGTCTAGTGCCTGAATCATAGGGATGACTCTCTTCCCAGGTGGATTAGGAAGTGCAATCCTCAAAACCAAATATCCATCAAAGACAACATATTTACTTCCCATTCACCTGATAGCCACTGAATCTGGTCTTCCTCAGGATGAAGAAGGAATCCCTTTCTATCTACTCACTGTAGACAGTAGCAGACTGGGTCAGGACTTTTACCAGTGAAGTCAGTGAAGGAGGTCAGACTCATCTGCTGCTATTTTTTCAGGTTTTTCCAAGTTTGTGTTTTCCTAGTAAAGTCTGGGTTTTTTTTTTCAAGCAGGAATCTATCTGTCATTTTTGAATGTCCAGAAAATAAACTTTGGTTTATTATGGGCTCTTACAATTCCCAAATGCCTAACTGCTAATCCCTGAAGAACTCAGAAGATTTTCCAAAGCTTTTTCTTCTCTAGCAAAAAATAGTTGAAGGTGGTTGGATAGCTTAAAAAATATCAGGCAAGGACAAATAGATGAACTGGCAAACAACAGAGTATCAGACTGCCTCCTGTGCTTAGGAAACATTAACCAGCTAAATATGACCTGTAACAACGGAGTCTGGAAAAAATTTTTGTTCAATAAACTGAAAAAAAAATTAAAAGTGTCTTTTCCCCCCCATTTTTTATCAGATATTTTCTGTCTGCTTACTAACTTATGCAAAAGCCATGGGAAAATTCAGATTAGGTTTTCATAAAGGTGTAATGGATCCCTATGAGCTTTTAGTGCAGATAAAAGGCATATAGAAAAAAACAAACCCATGAACATTGTTTGACTGACATGAAGCCCTGGGAATACCTAGTTGGAATCAATGCTATTTGCCTAAAGATGAATCTCCCCGTAAAGTTTAGGCATTCTTTGATTCACAGCATGTCAACTGCCTAAACAATTTCTTTTAGCTCTGAGCTTTGATAATGGAAGATGTTACAAGTACCATGAGGTAATTTTCTAGCCCCAGGTTCCTGCCATTTGATCTTCCAGCTCTCTGAGTTGAGCTCCTCAGGGTTCAGAAATCCTTTGGACAAAATGATGAGGTTTTAATACGTGCACTGAGCTGAAACTTCTTGCACAGTGCAAAGTCTTTAATTTTGTAGAGTGTTGTGCTTATATATTTTGGAAAATTTAGTTGAATCTTAATTATTTATATAGTTCCAGGATATAAAGTGATTCGTTTTTGCAAAAAATAATTGCTTTTGTAGCATGAGAGCAAACACATCACTGTGCTGCCTGCAAGTCTCTGTAACAAATTAAGTCCTGTCACCAGCAAGCCAGCAATTGCTGCTTGTTCCCACTGGGAGGTACCTCCGTTTTTATACTTACAAATTTTAGTATAGAAAAATAACTCTTTTAATCTTATTTTATGGTGTAATGCATGTGACATTTCAGTTATTCACTTAATAGTTACCATGCTACAGTAACATTCTCTGTGTGAGAATTCACATGAGTAGAGCAAAGGAATGCAGTGCTGTGGAATTTCTCCGTCACTGAGTGTTCATGTTCCACTGCTGGTGGCTTCTGTGGAAGGACTAGCAGAGTGAGTGTTCCTTCTGGTGCTATTTTGTATAGTTTTGCTGGGTTATGAATCTTTCTCCACATGAAAATATGGACTAAACTGGGCAAGGGAGTTCAGCGCTGAGGAACAGCAGTTCCTTACTGTGTTTGAGAATGTGACAGAAAAATCCCTCTGGAAGTTTTGTGCTGAACTTCGAGGTTGAGGAGAACTAGTTATGTGCAACATTAAACTTGGGGTTGATCACTTGGTCATAGTGATCAAATTCCCAAAATGTGCTTTCAGATTCTGGCTGATGATACTGATCTGTGTAGGCTGGATTAGTGATTGAGAGGGAAATCCATCATTATGAAACTGGTATTTGTGTGTATATGTGATCCTCAAACAGACCTGCTGCTTGATAACAGAGCTTGACATTAACTTTTATTATTTTATTTACTTTTAAAATTATTGACCCTGAGGCCTCTATGTACAGAGCGTATTATCACTGAGGTAACTGAAGATACACATGTACAGCTGCTCTGAGGAGATGGAGCTGAGATTCATTTCCCACTTTCTTGCCTCTTATAGTCCCCCTTACCACAGTAATCAGATTATTCTTCTGAAATGGATCTCCCTTTTGCCACTCTATCAAGCACTACTTTAGGAAAAAAAAAAAAGTGTTTTAATATTGCCTTTTCAAGAGCGAATCAGCTGAAACTGATAGCCATTCTCTATCAAAAGACTGCAATATCTTGGGGCAGTTTTGAGTATAGAAATATTTACTAACATATACCAAACTCCTCCATCTGATTCCCACTTTTTCCAGATGTGGATGCAGAACTGGTTATGTCATTCAGGGGTGCCAAGTTTCATTAAAATCTTTATTGATGCTCCATATGAACCTTAACTGATACTTTGTATATTTTGGAATAGGTCTGGCATATCCAGTCCTATCAAAATTCGCTGAAAAAATCTTGATACTTCTTCCTAGCATTTCATTATCCCTCATACACCTCTGGGTATCTCTTAAATGAGGGCATAAACAAACAAAATCCAGAATATTTTTACATATGTATTGAAATTAATTTCTTTGTGTACTTCAGGTATATAAGCAGTAGAACAGATAAACTCTGTTAAACTGTGTTTTCTGTTTGATTGTTAAATGAAAAAAATATTAATGTAGATGTTTTCTAGTTTCCCCCTGAGGAATGCTTTTGCTTTGTTAACATTAAGGTTTTGTTCTGCTCTGATCAGCTCTTACCTTGATTGTTTTGTCAACATTTTTTACCACATAACCAAGAATAAAATATCTTAAAAGTAACTTTTCATTATCAAGTTTGTCTCATGTCTACGACAAGCTTCCTTTGTTGAGGAAGAAACGTATTTTTAGTTCAGTTTTCTAATGCAGCATATGGGAAATTCTGTGATAGCTGTTCTTGGTAGTAATCTTCCAATTTTGGTTGCATCCCTGGCTATGACTGGAGGCTTGACCTCCTGTGGCTGTCTGGACCAGAGATGGGTGAACATGAGAAGTGTGGTCTTTCTAGTCCATGAAATTGTTCATTCATCCAGGAAACACCATGGGCTGTTAAAACTGCCATGGGGACATTTGACCTAGAGTTGTCCTTCAGGTTCTGAAGCTGTTCCAAATTTTTCTTCCATCTAGTTGTTGCCAGCAAAATGTCAGAAAGCACTGCAATTTTGGGCACTTCTGCTATAAAGCAAGGAAAACGTTTTGTTTAAAGGTAGAGGAGTTCAGGGCATAGGACACAGAGGTGCTCCAGCAAGGTGAGGGGGTTCTCTCTAGTTTCTGAAAATGGAAGTTCTTCTTCACAGTCACAAAAGCCCCAAAATTTATGAGTTAGTGAAAATTTGTCCCAGGTGAGGTCTGTGAATGTTTTGTACTACACAAAGAAGGTCCATTGGTTCGGTTGCCCACCATTTCCCAGGGCAGGCTTGTCTTCTTTCCAAAGCAAACAGATATGGGATTTGGGAAAGGGTGAAAAATACTGATCTGGGGCTTAATGCAGATAGGAGCAATACAGCCTCAGATACACAGCAAAGGGATGGAGAGCAGCTAAATTCAGGGTAGGTTGGTAAGTGCAGCTGTATACTGAATACCTGGTTTTACTTCAGCCCAAGGCCATCGTGCATGCATGGAGCTTCAGCCCCTCAGCCACAGTGTTTGTCCACTGGCTGCACTTTGTGCAGCAGCAGCATTTTAGATTTACTTATTTGACTTGGGAGGACATTACTCTGCCTCTGCTGTCTTCTAGCACCTGATTCTAGTTTGGCAGATCCCTTGTTGCCAGGCAGCATCTGCTGAGAGTAATTTATTTATTTCACGTCTTGGGATAAATGAAAATACTAATTCCTCCAGGTGCAGTGTTAAATATAAATGCATTCATTAGTGATGGACAGCCCACACTGGCACTCAGCCTCAGGGAGCTAAACCTTCAGAAGGGGCCCCAGCACAGGGCTCTCCCTTTATTACTTTATCAAAGGTAAATAATCTGAGATTTGCTAGTTACTGAACATGCTTTGTAAATATTAATTAATTGAATAGAGGTTTAAATGTGATCCCCATTTTTAATCTTCTGCAAATCGCTATTAATCCATCCTGTTTACACTTCCATGCTCTAAGCAGGAACAGCTCTTATTAATCAATACACCCATTTTCTGTTTTACTGTGGAAGGAGGCAAGGTTTTGCTGCTTGTGTGCTTTAGGCATGGGGATACCACTGCTGGGATCCCAGGAGTCTGCATCAGGAGTCTGAAAGCTAAAGGAGCCTCACAGTTAAGCAGATTAACAGTGATTTCTTCAGTCTGGCAGCAGGTGCCTGTAACTGACTCTGTGCTGTGCAAGATGATACTTCATCAAATAAATGCACTGTCAAAGTTAATTAGTTACATTTTTATTTTGCAATTTACCCCTATGATGACATCCTGCTGGTATTGAAAAGTGCTCCAAAAATGATCGTTTGTGCTGTAGCTGGTGGATTTTATGAAAATGTGAAAATGAGCTCTTGGAAAGCGAATATGAAGACTAAATATTTGATTTTACTTTATTGGTTGGTGCTGACAATATAAATGCTATTTAAAGCTTCTGGAGATTTTGACCAAGCTGGCAAGTTTTAGGAGTCTGTCAGCTGTCTTCACTTAATGTCTCCTGCTCTTGTAGTGAAGACATGAATGCATGGAAACCTCTGAACTGTGGCCATTAGAAGAATGACCATTTTTTCATGTATTACTTGTGATGTTCTGTTATGTTTTGTTCTTCAGAGTGCTTATCTCTTATTCTGAGAAATTATATAAAAACATTTGGGCTAAGGCAGTGTCAAAGAATGAAGTTAATATACTCATCCATCTGTCAGATATGGTTTCCATCAAAAACAACACACTAAGCATTTATTTCATAGCTGCCAAAATGCTTGGCAAGGATTTCAACAGAAACATCTGCATATTTACAAGATTTTAGGCCATCTTTCTAGAGATGAGGACCCTGTCAGCTCAGGAAATAAGACAGATAGACATTTATCTATCTATACAAAAATCCTCCCCAATGAAATATGGTGATTTTTAACTTTCTGCCCCAAATACTAGAGATAGAGTTCATTGAAACACTTAACAACAATGAAAATATATGGCAGTAATTATAAACACAACTGTAGCACTATAAGATTGCATTTTATGTTGCTTGTCTCTCAGCAACAATATAATTTAAAAAAATAAAAATGTCTTCTTTTTAGATGGAGGAGATAGTACAAATCTACAGAGACAGGACAATAGGTTCGTTTTCTTTAGAAGCCTGAAAGCTTATACTACTAATAAAAGCTTATACTAATAATCAGCAGCAGCAGAATTGTTGAAGAATTGTATTGTGCTTTTATCTTTTATCTGCAAATACTTTTATCCACAGCTGAATTCAGATGTGCCATTTTACCATTGTGAAATCTGAATTTTATGTGTGCTGCCAAAAAAGGCTCTGATGCTGCAAGGCTGGGAGGTTATTCCTTGACATGATAGCATCATTTTGGTGCAGTTAGTGTCAAATGTTAGTAGATTTTAGGGTGTCTTGTATGCTTTACTTTTTTTCTCTTTGTTCCAGAGGCAGGAAACAGATACACTAATAAATGTCTTACTAACAGAATAAGAGGATTCATTGAAAGTTGGGTCCTGAGTCCTGAGCTCTCTCAGGATTATTTGAATATTCTGGGCAAGAAACTTCAGCGTTATTGAGATGGGGTTTTTTCAGACAGTGCTGTTCTAGAAGGTATCTATGCCAAAGTATCTCGTGTGTCACTGGCATTCTCATTCAAAGGCAATAATTGGGACGAGAACCTAGACAGGGCCTGGCTGTGGCATCAGTGTGGTAGATCAGTTTCTGCCCTCCTAAAGGAGAGGCATGTCTTCAGATAAAAATTGTTCTACCCCTCTCCTCAGATGGTGGAAGGAGATAGGTAGGCAGTTGCAAAATGTGGCTGAGACTGGTTGAATCATTTTTTGAAGTTCATGCTTCACTCTGATGGTTATCTAGAGATAAAGAAATCTAGCCATGTTAATCATCAAAGATACAGTCACACCTTTCTGTTTGCAGTGGGGCATTACACTTACATTCAAAATCTGGACTTTCTTTTTATTTCTATTCTTGATCAGCAAGATCTTGCAGTACGTGGGGGAAAAACTGGTTGGAGAGAGTGAGGGTGGCACTGAATATCTACCAGTTCCATGAGAGAAATCAGCTGGGCTCTATGGTGAATCTCAGCAGCTTGTCACTTATTCTGAAAAGCATCCTCATTCAGGTGGACAGCTTCCCACTGTTTTGTTTTTTAACCTGGTGGCCACATCCTCCCCATTTACCCCCCACTGCCTTCATCCTTGCAAAACTACTGTGACAGGGTAAACCACAATTACCAGCAGCCCAGACCCATCATTACAATTCCATCACACTGTGCAAATAGTAATTTTAAAACAGGAAGTCCTAGAGTTGTTGTCTAACTGCATTCTTTAGGAAGGAAACAAACAGGCAGGGGTTAAAATCTAGATGACTGATGGTACCATCTTGACAAGCTTTGTAAAAACACTTTATGATGGTGTGCTCTTGCCTTTCCTGAGATGGTGAGGTAACTGTCATGAAGGTTAACAATCAGTAAGAAATAATGGGGCTTTTCCAAAACAAACTGCAATTTTTGTTTTGTAATTTCAGTATTTAAGAGAAAAAAAAGCATTTTTAGATCAATTTCTTTAGTGATGATTGTTGTCTCCACATGCCATTGCTGTTCAGTATTAAAACACTGAGTCAAGAGCTTGCAATTTAAGTGAATTCTTTCTCAGTGAAATTGAGTGTTTATCTATCCACTAATTTATTTTTTTTTCAAAAGTCTTCCTTTACAGATTTGTCACTCATCAATATATGGCTATAATTATCTGTTTATTTAGTTGGAATTGAGGGATAGATTATTTTCTACCAGTGGAAGTGATTTTGTTTTTTCTTTTTGTACATTCAACTACAAGTATTTAGGAATGCCATGTATCCTATCAAGTCTGTATGATACTCAGATACTCTAGCGCCTGTGGATGCATGGTCCATACCAAATTGCTCCATAATTTGCAATAGCAATGAAGGGAAAATTATATAAGGAGACTAATGAGGGGCCAGGTGGGACAGACTAGTCTTTTCTGAGCTTGCCATCGGAGAAGGTGGCAAGCTTAGAAAAGCTGAGCTTTTTTATTGCTGTAGTTATTGTATTAACTATAATCATGGGTCTAAATTTCCTGTTGGCCTATGCATATATTTTCTCTGAACATAAGTGAAAGAGAATTTTTTTTCATGGGTTTTCTTCAGTGATGAATTTTTTCCAAGACTAAAACCCAGCAAGGAAAGCAAACCAGAGTAGAACAATAGAATGGCTTGACCAGCTGGCAGAGGTCTGTGATCAGTAGGTAGAATATTATTTTCCTTTGGAGTGTGGGTGTGGAAAAGGGTAAGCTACTTTGTTTTTCCATTGTGATAAATTTTCGGGAAGACCTGAGCTCCTGGAACTTCTATTTTTCACAGTCACTTTTTGGGATTTATTGTAAATTTGGCAATTGGGAAGTGGAGTCATCCTTCCTGACTTATGATGATGAAGTGCAAATATCAGCTCTTATTCTCCTGAAGGTCGTATGACTTGCTGTGAATTGCTGTGAAAGCTGGTTTCTCAGACCAAAGAGAATAAACAGTGTTTTTAACTGAAAGGCCACTAGGTTCACAGGATATTTAAGCTCCATACAGAGTAAAAACTGCTGCAGTCATGTCATGTCTCTTCCACAACTGTACACCTCACGTGGTCTCTTAATACTTTGATTTTATCAGCTCTGAGAGGGGTGATGATATTTATTTATTTATTTTTGTCTTATTAGTACAGCCATCATAATTTTTATTTATCTTCTGGTTAATTTCTTTGGTTCAAACAAGTTATTAACTTGAAAAAAATGAAGGAAGCCTGAAATGATGATTTGGTAACCATGCGGGGTATGAGAGTCACAGTCAACACTGGTATATCAGTATCAAACAGCCATCAAGAAGTCCTCATGTATAACTCCTTCACTTGCTCCCGATGTTTGGAATGAGAAATAAAGGCATTTTATCAGCTAAGATCTGCAAGATTAATGTGGACTTCTTAATGGTTACTAGCACACAGCTCAAAACATGACAACCAAACCTCTTCTACGTGTCTCAAATATACAGCTCTCTTTAGTGGAGGCAGAGAGGTTCAGTGCCAGCTTGATCACTGTGTAAGTGCCTGGCATTTCCTTCTATTCAAGGAAAATTGAATGGTACATATTTACTCTTGAGAATCCATCAAGAGGCTTATGTAAGCCAAGAGTGTATGTTCATGTCAAATATTTCACCCATAATTCATACTTTTTCATTCCAACGCTTGCTTAAGAGTCGCATAAAGTGGATATGTGTGGGTGTGTAGCTGGGAGGAAGGTTTTCCTAGCTGAGACCCACACATCTGGAATTCTCTCTCCATAGTCATCATCTGGCCAAATAAATATCCTGCGTGGGATCCTTCAGAGAAAAACTCAAAGGTCTCTTCCTCTTGTCTTTGTCATGGTTTCCCTATAATTGCTGTTTTGTGTGGTTTTCATGTAAGGGAAAAAGGGGACAGTGTTTTGTCTCTGGAAGGCCTTTCAGGTGCCACTCTGAAGTCTGCTAATGTAATTATTTTTGTACTACACATTTGATTAGTTGTCGATGAAGTTCTAACCAATAGTTACTGAAGAAAGAGGAGTTTAACAAGAAAGGTTGCTGTTAACAATTTGAAGGAAACTACAATAGTCTGAACTTTCACTAGGTTCTGCATGGCCATGGCAGCAATATCTCTCACATTCTGGCTCCCTGAAAATGTCTGGAGAGTGTCAACTGGTGTTGTGTTATCCCCCACTTCTGCTGGCATAAACCTGGAGTCCTGTGGCTGAAGCCACTGCACGTTTGTGCATTCTGTGCTGTTTAGATTGTTTCTCTAAAGCCCACCTGTGTATATTTGTTTTGAATAGGAATACGAGAATAAAGTCTTATTCTCCTAATGTTTTCCAGACTGTTTGGCAAATTACTTGGGGTTCAGCTACTGACCTGGGGGTGTCTTGGTTGTTTTCCCTTTTGTGGTTAAGTGACAAGGTGAGTTCATATTGCCGGAAGCATAGCTGCAGCACAGGGAATGGACTGAGACAGACTAAGAGTTTTGTTTTGCAGACAGGCCAGACTTATTTTTGGTGGCTTTGGCTTGGGCATGTTTCAGAAACCTCATTCCATAAGGGTTTTTCCTGCCTTCAAAACCTCAGTTGTTTTAACAATAACAATAACAAATTATAAATGTCTCCATCTGTAAGAGAAGTAACTCGATCAAATTGAAAGGCTCATGTTACCCAAGACACAAGAAACAGTGTGCTTGAGTGCTCTGCAAACATTGTCCAGAAACATTGCCCTTAGGCCCTGTGGAGATTTCTGGACAGCAGAGTACCTGTGGGTACAGAATTTCACAAAATAGCTGTCTTTGCAAGTAATGCTAGAAGTAGGATTGATTCTAAGATGGCTTTTAGGCTGCTGTTCTTGGTTGCCTTGCAGGTGGATAGGTAGCTTAAATATAAACCTAACATGTCACCTGGCATGGCTGAAAGGCTGAGCAGTTGATAGTACCACCATTTAGTTTGCTTCCAAAACCAATCCACAACAAATTCTCTAGTTCTATAGTTTCTTTCTTGCATGTTGTTGTCTGGCTAGTCCCTATCTGAACCCAAATTATATGGTATAGGTATAGAGTGACTTAAGCCTTTAGCAGCTTTTTCTCTCTGCTTTACATTAGCTTGCACTGAAACCCCATTTGTATATGAGAAAGAAAGGGACTTACAGACACCCTTCCCCCCCACTGATTTGCAGCATTTGACTCACATACCTTAATGAACAGAACTCTTCCAGTGGCTTTACAAACAAAAGCTTTCAGACTCAAAACCTGTCAATTCAATGTTCCTTTAAAATGAAAAAAAAAAAAAATTGGCTATGATTGCTGTAGAAATGATAAATACAAGAAAGTAGTTGGTAGGGGAAGAAGAGACACAAGGTATATTTCATAATAGAACACTTAAAAATACAGCAAAAGCTGCTTAAATTTGGAGCTGTTTTCATTATATTTTACTGTCTAATGAATCAGAAATAAAATGTGTCATTTTATTGAAAATATAAAGTAAATCCAGATGTTTACATTCAGTAGTGTCACCAGTGTCTGCAAGGAGCATGTTATCCTATTAGGTTTATTCCTCTGAACAAAACCAAACAGCTCATGCTGAGTAAGACCGGAGCTTCCGTTCAAACAGGAGTGGTAAGACTGTGGGACTGGAATCTCCTGTATGAAGGGAAAATTTTAACACTAATACACATAAAGTCTGTGAAAACATAATACACTGGGCTCTTTGTACTCTAGAAATATGCAATGATTTTTTTTAATTTTTATTTTTTTTTTTTTTACTTTGAGAATTTTGGTGTGTTGCATTTGCAACTGCACAAAAAAAAAATCATATTAAATCTACCTAAAAAGGCACTCATTCTCTAGGGAAAGTTTTTACTTGTAATTCTATTTGGATGGGGTTAATTTTTAGTTTTTAAGTCGATGAGAGTCCTTAAAGTTGGAGACATATGTCAAAAGAGAGTGGGTTCCTTAGTTCTAGGGAAGACTGAGATGACTGAATCTGGAACTTCACTACATAAATTCCCCCCACTATCTTTTATGGGCCAGACTTTCATTCTGTGGGAAGATATTCACCCAGAGTGTGTTTGCAGTTACTGAGTTCTTTCTGTGACGTATCCTGGCCATAGGCCTGACACTGAGGAGTGGCTCTCTGGTTAGTCTAATGGCATGCCAGTTGTGAAAAGGAGAAATGAGGGTTCTCCTTCTTTCGATGTTCCCATCTGGGAAGAGCATTGGCAGGGAAATCTGAGACAGCCTAGCATGAGTTTGAGTCTTATTGAAAGTGTAGTGCTTTATATTTAAGCAAACTGTGCACTATGTATTAAAGGAGGAATTTATCAAGAAAAGAAGCTTCATAGTCCTGAGCCCCTCTAATGACCAAGTGAAGGCATCCAGCATAATCCGTTATTTGTAACTTTTGCTTCCTCTGACTCCTGTGATTATTTTTTAGGGTAATGTGTGTTTGAAAGTCTGTGGCAGTTAAACTGTTTGAAACATTACAGTAAGTGAGGTCATTGGGGCAGGAATAGAGGTGTGGGGATTGTTCAGACGATCTTTTTCCATTCCTGTCAACAATTTTAGTTTGGTTCCTTAATTGTGGGCATTGATGCAATCTTCGTTTAGATCATCATATCCTATTTTTCATTCTGAGGCAAAACTGAGAATCAGCCCTCCCAAGACTGCTGTGATCCCAGAGTGGCTGAATACTGCTGTGTCTGATGCAGTAATGAAAACTGGATATATTTATCCTGTATTAACAACCAAATCAGTATTTCATTCATATACAGATACATAATGTCCACAGGAAAACACTTTTCACACAGAAGACTGCCAATGAGTCCCCTCCAAAAATATAAATTCCCTCACTGAGGCAAGAAGTTCTTCAATAGCCAGACAAATTAAAATAACCCTGTAACAGGGAAAATAACCCTGTAAGGTATCTGAGTGTCTTGAAAGACTTTGCAAGCTCTTCGCCTCCCGTTCCTCATGGGGCCTGAGTTGAGGAGCTGGCACGGTGGGGCAAGAGGAGACAGCTGTGTCTCCCAGTGGCCATGAGCAGATGGAAGAGTTGAGATGTTGAAGCGTGTCTGGGTGACTCAGGACTCACGGGAAGCTGTTGCAAAGCTGCCAGACGTTCTCTTTTTCCCATTCCCTTCATAATCCTAGACCCCATTTGTGGAAGAGTGTGCCACAACTGCTGGCAGGATTTTTGTGAACATTTATTTTGTGTACTTTGTACAGTGTTCCATTAAAATTAACTCTCATAGATACTTGCATTAGTTGTGTAAAGGGCATTGTCCTAACTTTAGAGGTGATAATCAAAACACAGAAAAATTAAAGTCAAAGCTCTTTGGTAACTTGAAATATCTGATCTGAAAAGCTTTTAAAATCTGAATGTTAAAATCCCTCATATACTATATGACATGCTCAAAGCATGCCTCCCTCTCCACAACTTCATTTGCAGCTCTGTATGTTGAGAATTTTAAAGCCAGATTGATGGGTGTCCTGTGAGGGTCTGGAATTAGCACTTTTGAAATTTTTGTCTTTCATGAATATCCCACATCCCATGGGGGCTGTGTCAGAGATGGCCACATCATTTTCTTTTCCAGCACCAGAATTCAACTGCCCAAAGGAAGATCATTCAACCTCAGCATGATTTTCCCTGCAGCTGCATCTTCTGACTCCTCATCATTCTTATTCCAGGGAACAAGTAGAATCACTAGGTATGTCTGTGAAAGGTTCGCTATACATATACAGATAAAATCTTTGGGGAGATATGAGCTTTGCAGTTAAGTGGTCTTCTCTGAATGCATAGATTATAACTAATACAAAGGCTTGTATTCTGCCTGGATTTCACAGTGATTGTTCATTCCTTTCACCCTGTGACTGTAATCCCATCGCAGACCTCATATCTTACTGGAAAGCACTGAGTATGATTTTTAAAAAGGATTAGTTTTATTTTTCTTGTTAAATCAGGAAGAAAGGCTCCTCCCACTTGTTAGGAATTATAGAATTGTTTTGGAGTCAATCTAAACTGCAAAAATATGCAAGTCAAAGAAGAACTCATTTTTCAAGATGTAGCTTGTCTTTTGGTAACTGAGGAAAGATGCTGGATATAGAGAGATGCTGGCTGAATCTCTAGCTACATAGCATGGCTGTTTGCCTTACAGTTTCACATGAAACTTGTCCCTGTTTAGAATCTAGAAAATGCTGTAGTCAAGTCAAGAAGATCAAAGGGTATTTATTTCCCTTATTGCACTAGCAGGAGCATAGAATAGAACGAAATGGAAATTAAGTGATAACGAAACAGAAGATGGCAGAAAACTTACAGAGATCCAGGTTTATTGTAGACACAAGGTGGATTAAAAAGCACATCATAAAGATATGCTTCTTGCAGTTTAATTACTTTAAGTTCTTTTGGTAGTGTGATGAACAAAACATCAGTGTTTTGATGTTTAGAGACATATAGTCCCTTGTTTTCAAGTATTTTTGTACAAGAAGTCTCATTCTAAGTTTAGTCTAGATCTACATGTAAGGTGGTTTGATACCAATCAGTAGCACTTCTTCTACTGCTGGCTGTTGCCCAAATCAAACATTTCTTTCTTGAAAGATTACACAAGAAGAAGATGACTCTCTCCTTCATCAGTAAACAGAAGCTTGTTTCTTTCACTCAACATGTACTTCACTACCCCTGTTTTTCTTGCAGTACTTAAGGGATTGATAATGTTGTTTCCCCTGTGCCCCCTACATCCCAAAATTCCTGCTGCTGTGGTCAGGTCTTTCCTGACTTCTTTTGGAAAACAGGACTGTGATTTCATCATATTGGGTAATAGAGTTTAAACTAGTGCAGGAAGAGATTGTACAAAATATTTTTTTTTATTTCTGTAATAAACTTCATAATCTGAGAGTAAAAATAAATAGAAGTTATTTATCTAAAAATCTGCAAAACAATCTACATAATTTTTATTTAAAAATTAAGTATCTTTACCCTGAAACTAATAGTTTGGTATGTAGATTTGCTGCATATAACATTATTTGCTTCAAATAGATTTTTGTAATCTTGTGGAATAGTTCAAAGTATGTAGTGAAAAAGATGTGTGTTTGCATACTTCATCTGGGTAGATGTTTTTGTTTTGGTTGTTTGGGGTTTTGTTTGTCTGTTTCCCATAAAAGAAAGGCTTTTGTATCGTAGCAAACAATAAATTGCATTTGTCCAACTCTCATAAAAGTAGTGGCCAACACTTTCTTAAGCTGTCTGACAAGGCCCACTATAAAGTCCAACAATCTGCACTTAGGAAAGAGCAGATTGAAAAGTTATTTAAATATTTTTAATTTTTATATTATTTAATTATTTAAAACTAATTTTTAAATTATTTTGAGTTCACTTTATGTCAGTGCACATCAAATCAGCCTGCTTCTTCAATGTAGCCTGAAACATATTTCCAAAAAATTAAAATTCTTTTGCTTTTCAGGAATCCATTATAGCTCTAACTGCTCTGTCCTTATTTTAGGAATATATTATAGTTGGCATATATATATGTCCCTTATATAAAACTCCCATATGGTCATTTGTACAAGTCAAGGTCTCCTGGCAGTTGTCCTAGTAATGACAGTGACTGATGATCTGACATATGAAAATCTTATTTCTGTTCATAATAAATGATCCCTGAAGTCTGTAAAAGTAACTCTCCTTTTGGTGTTTTGAAATAAATTGTTCATTATATCTACTTTAAAGTGATAAAACTATTAATTGCATATGAATTTTATTTATTTCCATTCTTGTGCTGCTATCCTCTTCCCTTGTGGGGGAGATGTCTCCCCCTTATTTGTTACGAACCTTTACAACAACAGAAGTGAAAAGCAGCTAGGACCACAACTTCATCTAAAACTAACTGCATACCTGTTACTTTCCTTCAGCTTCTTCAAATTAAGTTACATTACAGGTGATTCTCATCCACTGACTTTCTTTCCCAGCAGAGTGGTTAGTAAGAATTTGTTTTAATCATGGTGCAGGACAGAAATGTCTAATTCCAGGAATGGGGCAGCCAAAGGTAGGCCAGGTAAGCTACAGCAAGTTGCCTTTATTGAACTATAGGTAACACCATCTGTGACTAAACCAGAGCTTGGGCATTCAACTCCACATGAATGAGTGTGACTTTTGGCATCATGAGCTTCTAAAGTTCATTTTACTTAGTATCTCTGATGGTTGCTGTCTTCAAACAATTAATCCAAGCTAATACACACAAAGATTAGACATGTTGATGAACCAAGGAAATGCTGAACTTAAAGAAACAAGGCAGGCAAAGGACTCTCAGCCCCTGTGTCTTGCTCTCCCAAAAGAGTGTGTTTTGGCATCAAATAATCTTTTGACAGCCTTTCTAAAAGTAGGCTTTGTGCCTATTGATTGTACTGTGCTGTGTACACGGACTGTGTCAAGATCAGGGTGCTCCCTAAGGGATGGGGAGATGGAAGTCAAGAGTGATCCCTGGAGCAGCAGGATAAGGGTCTCACTAGTCCCAGCCCACCCTCCAGTATCCACAATAGTCAAGCAGGACAGATTTGTAGGTGATGACCAAGTAATACAAAGAGTTTGGATCATCATACATTATCATGGCCATAGGGAAATTGAAGGTCAAGCCAGGAAGTCAATCCATAGGTCAGGGTTAGGATTAGGTCCCATGATCACCCAGCAGGAATATAGCAATAAGGCTATGCTTAGGTTGAGCCAGGAAACCTGTCTGTAGGTCAGAGCCTAAATTCAGGATCTTCGATGGCCAGCCGTGGCTGCGGAGAACAGAACTCCTCTGTCATGGGTCAGGCAAGGAGTGAAGGCCCAGGGCTGAGCTGGAATAGAACTCCTGGATTCAAGGGTGTGGAGTGGCCTCAGGTGAGACTGGTCTCAGCTATTTGTGGTGTGTTAGAGCAGTCAGGGTCTGACAGATCAGGGCTATCTTGCAAGGCACCCCAAAATGTTTACAGGAAATAGATTCACATTTTTCCTTTATCTCACATGACTCTTCCTCCTACTGATGCGTCCATCAGTATGTGAAAACAGCACAGGTAAGACATTTTTTTAATGTACTGAACTCTTAACAAGGCCCTCCTTCTCACGAGCTACATTTCAGAGATCTTTGTCATGCATTTTTATTAAAGTCTCCTTTCTGCTTGGTGCTAACATACTCCTTGAACATCACAAGTATGAAAAAACAGATATAGATAAGGTGTTTCATTATGAGTTGAAGATGACTTATGAAAGTAAATTTCTACAGTGTGCAGAGCACTAGCTGAGCAAAGGCCAAACTTCTTGTTTAGTTTGGATATTTCTTGTTTCTTAAGAACCCCTTAAAATTCACAAGGCAGGTGTGTGTGCAGAGGAAAAAGTAGAATTCCTGTCGTCTTAGAGTGAGCTGGTTTGCAGAAAGAGGAAGAGCCTGGATTTCTGTATCTGAAGATATCCTGAAGAATGACAGGGAGCGTTTTCTATGCCATAAAGCTAAGACACTAAATGTGATCCTGACCTGCTGTTGGAATGTGTCACAGAGAGGATGAGAGAGACTCCTCTTTCTCATGGTAAGATGCTGGAAGTTGAGTTGTGAGCAGCTGAAGTGGAAAAACCTGGGCTCAGTAATGGATAAGTTGTCTCCCATGAGTCAGGTCAAAACCTTCTGTAAACAGGTTCACGTTTCTGTAGATGTGAGCAAAGCAGTTTTATGGATTATTTTTTTGTTCTTAAAATTTTAGCTTTGTAAGAAACCCTATGCGACATATTCTTATCTTTTTGCTGTCTGACCTGCTTATCATTGTGTAGTCAAAGCTGTACAATGAGTCTAGGATAACCTTGGTGTTTAACTGATACATGCACGCTTCAGTTTGCATTCTGCATTCAGGATGCTGTAAAGTCATGAGCCTGATAGAAAACTGTGAGTAGGCACTCAGAATAGAGCTGATATAAAAAAAGCAGCGTGGAGTTGGAAAAAGATGGCAGGAGGGAGTACTGAGCAGCTCTTGGGGAAGAGAAAAAATCTTACCAGTTTGCCAGGTCTCCAATTCAATGAGGCATTTCAGTGTGTATCTTGTATGGTAGTTTATGTCTTTGAAATTATGGAGAACCTACACAAATGTCTCGGTTCTTTACCTGAATGAAAGTCAGAACAGTCTCTTTTCCATGCTGATAAGTATTAAAACACAGTTATTAATCTTTTTTCCATCTGTGAAATTTTGCTAGTTTATTACTTTAAGTGGGTTGACTCTACAGTTGGATCAGTACCTGACTGGCAATGAGTTGTATAATATGTTGTGTTCATTTTTTTTCTAACGTTTCATTTTTTTCTCCCTTCTATTGTGAAATTCTCAAAGCATGGTTGTCAAAAGCAGGGATTCATGCTGAGAACATGGATTGGCCAGTCAAGAAACTCTCTTTGAAATATTGTAAGATTGCCATTTATTCTCTGAACAGGAAATCTTATAAAATTTACTCTGTTGCTTTCTTAACCAGTTTCCAAGGCCCCTGTGATATTTGTTGTGCTTGTAGGAGCAGCACAAAACAACTATCTTCTCTCACCTTGGTACCTTAAAAGTGGTGCCAGCTGTCTCATTGCAGAGTTCTACAAGGAGACAGAAAGTTGCTATGCAGAAATAATGCTGTAATTAGCCTGCTCTCTTGCACTATCACCAATGACTAACTGTCTGAAAATCCTTCCCTGGAAAATACTGTTCTGCTGGCAACAAAAGACCCACACTGTATGGGTAGTACTCACGGTGATTTCAGTCCTCCTGATTTGACTCTAGTAGTTTCCAGACTCAACTTAAAGGAAAAGTAATAGAAAAAGCCTGTGCTGTAAACACTTCATGTGCAGGATAACCTCCCTGATTCTGTGAGGTCTGTGTGACTTGAGGAGTGCACAGTGACACTGACAGTACATAGCTTAATGCTTGCTTGTGTCTTTGTTTTGCTGGCTTTTATCTTGAGGTTATCTGACTGGGTGATTCCTCTGCAGAAATAAGCCCTGCTCCCAGTGATGTCCTGTTTCTCATTCTACCCTCTTTCTCTGTTTTGTACTTTAACCTGTGCAGCATCCTTTTATCCTGATGGCTCTGGGTATCTGGCCCTACATATCAGGTGGCCTTAACAGAGTTAAAGTGACCTGTGTGTTGTAGTGCAAACAGGTTCGAAGAGTGAAGTTTCAGTTTGGTGAATAGTTTCTGTAAAGGAAAGTCAAATACTTAGCGCTCTCACATTTTTCTCCTGGAGAGTAAAAGTTCTTGCTTGAGGTGTTATGATAAAACTCTTGAAATTAGAAAAATCGCTTCATTGTGAAAAACATATAAAGGATGAGTTGTCAAAAACATTGGAACTCTTTACCCTGGCCTGTTTTTAATCACTATTTCTTGCATTAAAAATGCTGCCTAAAATAATTCTGATGGGTATTCTGAAAGCATAGTCACATTTTCCAAGTCTCCCATCTTACTATGTACTACAGAGCATTGTAATTCATTGCAAATAGAATAATTGTAGCAAGGAATGACAGAGGATCTCTCTTCAAAATGGCCTTTGGCTTTTCTTCCTTATTTGGCATTTAGAGTTGAGTGACTCTGCTATTTTTTAAAGCTTCTTGAACAGATTTGCACGTTTAAGAAAAAGTTATTTGTAAGTAAATGCTGTTTTCTGCTTAGTAAGTTCTTTCTCCTCCCCTCTCAACTATTGTTTCAGTTTCATTTAAAATAAGCTGTCTCTCTTCCAGTCATACTGCTGGACTGTGAAGTGGGTACATGTGGAAATATTTTAATCACAGAAGACACAAATATGTTTTGTTTTACAGGTTCAGTGCATGCTGTTTGCATCTGAATGAAGGCCTAGAACCTTACAATAATTGTGCTAGTTAAAGCCTTCCTTTTGGCTCCGTATCAATAGTTTGGAAATATTGGTCAAGTGTTTCTTACTATTGCAGAGTTAAATAACTCACTTTGGGGTTTTCTGTTTGTAAAAACTCTTTCCATGGTATGAAGCAATCAGTTTTGTAGCTCTCTAGCTCTCTCATCATGGTGTTTTTCCATGTGACTGCAACCTTTTAAACTGCCATTCACTGAAGTTGAATGGGAGTCATGAAATACAGTAAATCCCAGATGTGCATATTGCTGACTGCTTTGTGTTGAAGCATTGCCCTCCAGATTGGCATCAGTGGTGTAACATGCAAGAATGAAAACTCTGAAAAGCCCTGTTCTTGGTGCATGTGATTGATATGCACAGTAGAGTTAGACAGCACATAACCCCCATGCATATGCTCTTCAGGGAGTAAAGAATATCTATTTTGGATATTTTTTTAACTGTGGTGTATTGGGATTTGCTGAAATTTGGAACTGATGACATTGCTTTCTATTGTATGGTTTCTGTGTAAATACATATAATAATGTCTGTAAGAAGGTAGGTCTCTGTGCCTTGTGAAAGTATTTAACCTGTAAACCCTGTGTTTTAAAGAATTTCTTTTCCTTGAAATCTAAAGGATGACATCTTGGTGTGGCACTTCTGCTAGGTGATGTTCCCTCCTGTTGCTTCAGTTTGTGAAGAAATTGGAATTTGCAGAAACTGTACTTAGTGTATTCACAAATTATGTTTATCAACAGCATATCCTAAAAGAATACAAATTTAATTGCAAAAGATATCTAGTTCAGAATGATAAACTGCAAAAATCTGGTTTAAAATGGTAGATAGCTTCGTAGAGAATAAAAACTCTCTGTCTGATTTATTTTCAACATTGCATTTTTTATCTTTAGGCATAGAGAAACAGGTTTTTGCTGTACTAAACTTTATCACACTGAACACAACTTGAGTTTCTATGGTATCTGACTTCCAGATAATGATGTATGGGACTGTGTATTCAAGTGTGATAGCCTGAGTTTTTTCTTCTCTTGGCACTTGAATCCATCTGATCATCCCTTAAATGATGATCATCTGGATTATCAAAAAAATTATATCTGCTTGATAGTACAAATTGTGTATTTTGCTTTCTTATCAATCTCTTTACATGAGAAAAGGTAACTTCAGTTTTAGGGTTGCTTTAACCACGTAGGCTGATACTCTTCCTTAGGCTGAAAACCAATACCAGCTATTTTGAAAAGGAAACCACACCTTCGGTAATTTATTTCAATAGAAGTGTAGGAACCATGAAGCTGTGTTCTGCAGTCTCAGTAGAGGGTGAGGAGCACTTAAGTGCTTGAATAGCTGCTTTGTAGTTGCAGCTGTTAAATCTGTGTAACCTTTACCTGAGCTATGCATCAATACCTTGCCCACACACCTGTGCTCTTCAAATTGCTTGCAAGTACTTAAGTGTGTGTCCTCTCAGCACAGGTGAACAGTAATTCAATTCTGTTCTGAAATTCCTCCGATTGAGCGTTCATGGGGCAAATTGATACAACTGGGATCCCCTCTATCTGTTAACTTGGTGCCTCTGTCCTGACAGCGTTGACTGATTGCAGGACTGTGCTCTGGTCAGGTGAGTGGCAACTGAACTGGCAAAGCAGTGGTTTACCCCTGCTGACAGGGAGGTTTAGTAGTCACAATCATAATGAGCTCCAGTGATGAAAAAGGATGGCAGTAAATAGCAATTTTTGCGCTGTACCTTTCTGCTTAGAGCTATCTCAATACTCAGTCCACATGTAAAAGAAAGTAAGTTGTTTGTCTAAAAATCACACTTCAGATCAGCTTTATTGTTAGGGTGCTTTTCAGCTTCACTATGAAGTTTATCACTTTTCCTTTTTTCCTGGGGCATTGCAAACTACTTGCATAAAAACATTTTATTTTTATGCAAGTAGTGCATGCAAAGGCTTTTTTTTTTTTTCAATGTGGTGGCACTAAGTTTTGTTTGACAGTAATGTGTATTCTGTCAGTTTGGAGTCATACTGGAAGCTGGTGTAGCAAGTAGCACTTGAAAGACAAAAAAAGGGAAATATCAGTATTTGTGACTGAAAACAGGAGTCTCTGAGTTTAACTACTTTAGCATAGATCCAATTATTGTTACTTATTTCCAGACTAAAAATGAATGTTAAGGGCTAATGAAAACCCTGTAAGCTAACTTTTGTAAGATCTGAACCTGTACAGGCACTCCATTTGCCCAGGAAGACCAGCCAAGACTTTGACTTTAACTCCATTTAGAAATGTAAACAATGAGTTTCATAGTGCAAATGTTCTCATTTTCAGAAGAACTGAGGCAAATTCTTTTGTTGCAAATAGCATGGCAGGGAAATAATATCCCTAGGCAAGATAAGTGTTGGGTATTTTCATGGAGTGTTCTCTCTATGCACAAGAAAATCAGAAAGAATCAAAATGTTCTGGCTGAAGCTGCATGTTTTTCAGAGCTTTTTCTGGTTGCTGGAATGAAACAGTTATGTTCAATTCCATTTGCCTTGGTATGATTCTGATTTGTGAGGATGTACAAAAAGTAAAGAGTCAAACATAGTCACACTACAGCTCCTGAAGTTAAGTATGACGCAGGAGATTAGTTTCCCTTCAGCCAGGGAGGAACTGACCCATTCTCTCTGAGAGCTCTAATTAGAGCAGCCAGTAATAGGATCAGCGCTGCTTCTTCACTGAGACAGTCAAGTCGTGCTGTTGGTCAAAGCACAGAGTAACTTTGTCAGCTCACAGAGTGTGGTCAGGTGCCATTCAGAGAGGATTTTCTCACCTGCCTAGCAGGTTTTAGGATGTGTGTTGGAAGATGAGGTTGCTGGTGTTTTAAGCCTAGTGATTCACAGGCTGGTAAGGAGTTGCAGTGTGAAATATGACTGAACATCACCTTGCTTTTCACTTCTTCAGGAGCCAGTTATGACTCTAACATCCCTTGGACTAAAAGGGAGGAAAAACACCCTAAAAACCTCAAAAAAGTAGCCTTGTAAATGCCATTTCTGAGGAGGGGGGGAGAGAAAACAGACATGCACTTTGTTGACCCTTCATTCTCTTCCCCCACGCTCTCCTCCCACAACAGCTTAGATCATTAAGCTCCTGTATAATTAAAACTTGGTCCAAGTCCCACTAATTCTGTTTACTGGCCACAGTGAAGGATATAAATACCTAATCACTTCCTTACACAGAGGCTGCTTCCTGCTGGTGGTTTGCAGTTGTGAAGGACTCAGTCCCTCAGCAAGTTCCTTGAACAGCTGCTTGCCCTGTGTGAAGGAGTCTTACCCCAAAGTGGTCCCCTGCCACAACACATTTCTTTCCACAGATTCCTCCTCCTGTTTTTTCAAAGGGAGTTATGTCACTTTCTATAAACAAGCAGCATAGAAAGGCCATTGTCAATGCACATAATAGCTGGAATTAAATTTACAGAAAGAAATTACAAAGGAAAGAAGAGACTGTCTTTGGAGGCTTTCTGAAGGGACTGTTGTTCTAATGGTCAGTTGAAACCACAGCACAGAAGTCCTCACAGATGAAAAGGTCCTGAGCATATATCCACTGAAGTCATAGCAATGGTTAATTGACAGCATCATAATTAATACAAAGTGTTCTCAACATGGAATTCAAAATGTCCCTCAGTCACCCTCAGAGCATGCAGAAGTTAAACAAAGTGCTGCCTGCAGTAGTGTTTCATAGGCAGGTTAGATCCATCTGACACTCTTCGGTCTTTGTAGGAAGGAATTACTGTCTGAGGGGAAAGCAGGGAAGAGGGAGAACCTTCCTAATTCACATGTTCTTGTGAAGATGTCATATATGGCAGCTTGAAATAAATAGGTACTCTTGAGCTCTAGTAGGGTAGACAGGGCTCTGACTCATTGAGGAGGGAGGGCTGTACTAGCAGTCATACAACCTCCTTGGACACTGCATGTGGAAGAATTCTCAAAATTAGATGGAGGGTTTCTTTGAGACACTGAGAACCCAGACCTGTAATTCTTCATGGTCTTGGGCTCAGCAGCTCCAAGAAGTTACTGCATAAGCTACTGGTTCTTCTGTAAAAGGAGAAAAGGCAGAACTGCAAATCAATTTTGTTGTTCAAATGAAACTGAATGAATGAACTGCAATCACAGCCTTTTCACTAGCAGTTTCAGAAATACCCTCTGTTCTGCTGAGGGTTTAGAGCAATTTTTTTCTGTCTTTTCTCTCTCCTTATTGATGAAAGCTGAGTGCTGCTATAATCAAATAAGGTTGGACTGTATTTTGCTCATGTTTTATCTATGCAACTGCACAAAGTACCTAATGGTAAAGGTACTAGTTGAAGACCTTTAAAATTCTTTAATAAAATAATTTCTAAGTGATAGTGACTAATCTAGTGTTTAAGCTATAATCAGAGTGACACAAAATACATCATTCCTGTCAGGATGGACAGGGTTTGTTGTGTTTTGGTGTTTGAAGTGAGTCTATTTTAATACTTTTTCAAGCCATGGGGGAGAGGATAATAGTTACACACTTAGTCTGTGGCCTTTAATAAGTACTGTTGGTCCCACCGAATCTTCCATAGAGCAGTTTTAGTTACATGAGTTATTAGCATAAAAGTAACTTTAAAGTAGTAGCCATATTAATAACACTTTGAAATTTATAAATAATTATCTGGGCTACAAGCTAAAGACAGATTTATTTGAACTAGGCCTGTATGAAGAAGAAGCCATTTAAAGAATATGAATTTAAAACATGTATCTGTTTTGGCTTTACTTATTTTCTGCATCAGATTTATGCTACAGAAATCTCTATGTATTTAATGTCTGGCTAATATTGCTTTGTTGTAGAATTAATGGTTCAGATAATTGTATTTGAATGTGGACTCACACTTAGTATTTCAATTCATTTGGCCTATTCTTCTGTATTCTATGCATGTTGCCCTGCATATTCCTTTATTACCTTCTACTAGGGCACCTAATATCTCTCATGATTTTTCTTCCCACCTTGTTGAGGTGGAAGGGCAGTGGATTGCCTTGTGTGTGGCTTTTCCCATTTATTTTTAATTACTACATGCAGTTTTATAGAAGAAACAAAACAAAGAATTGCGGATGAGGTTTGTGTCGGATATTTATTTAACAGACTGAATGTGCGACTTTGTCTTCTACACAACCAGCATTTCTTCCCCCTGGCCCCCTCCTTCCTCTCCCCAGGAGACACTCATGGCAGTCCAAAAGGATGGATGATCTATTCCAGCTGTAAGCCAGAAGTTTTGGATTTTTTAATTTTTTTTTAATAAGGCTGCTGATGGTGTGACTGTCATTTCACCTACTTCAGTTTCAACCAGCCTTCTTGTCTTGTAATTGGTCTTCTCCAAATACTGAATCACTGGGTGTAGGAGTAATGCTCCGTCAACAAAGAGCTGTGTGTCATCTGAGTGTTGATACGAGTTATCTGCCCACTTTATCTCAGTGTTTAGCATCGGATAATGCATGTTTACAGGGTGCAGGGGATCTAAGGCAGAGATACAATTCATTAGCATAAGACAGGGTTTAAGCCCTTCTAGTATGTTTCCACAGGACCCTATTGGATGGAAAAACAACTTCTGCTTAGTAGAGTATGATGATGCAGAGTAGGCCAGAAGACAGAAATTTTGCCTTGTTTGCTATCCAGCATGGTGAGAAATTACCACTAAATTACCACTTATTTTTAATTTTTTTTAAAAAATATATAATGTAGGAAGGATTGCCTATATACTGCATATTAAAACCTCCAGAACTTCACGTAAAAAAATCCACCTTTTTGAAGCCTTTTGATTCAGCCTTAGGCATGGTGTCACCACTGTTATCTCTGTGATTAACCGTTGCATAACAACTGTCTTTGTAATGACGGTCATTAGCTTTCTTGGTGCTTTTCCTTCTCATTTCACAACTTTCGCATTCTACATTTAATTGTCTTAATGTCTTGTTTAGTGGAAATTGGAGACAAAATGGTTGTATATGAATAACAAGATTTTTCAAGCTGCATGCAAAGAATGGGAAAGGAAGAGAGAGAAATTATTTCCTGAGTATTTAAAAAAACCGCTTTCGTTATTTTAAAGATAGCATGCAAAACCTCAAAAAAGATGGATAAATGATGTTTCTGAGGCCTTAACAGCATAACAGGTTCAGTATAAAATTCAGAGACTCAAAGAGAGATTTCTAAAGATGTGGGGACTTTATGGGCTTAAAATGAAACTAAAATCCTTCTGTCATTTTATTTAGCTTGTCTGGTAATTTAGAGTACTCTGCATGTGTAATACAGACTGGAAATGAGGACATGCTTGTAGAGCTAGTTTTTAAAAACCTGATTTAGCTTTAATTATATTTCTCAGCAAAATAAGAAATTTCTTCTGAAGATGAAAGCATGAACTCTAGCCTGGAGTCTTAGCACTGTGAACTGTCTGGCATATTTCTTTGGGTGTTTTACTTGCTGCTTGTGTTAATTATCTGGGATTTATATGCTGCATACACAGAGGTCACTGTAACTTTCTGCAGGCTGCACAGGTACTTCAGTTGGCCTAGTTATCCGGTTGTTACAGTGCCACTATCCACATGGATCAGGCTGGCATGGTTATGATATGATGCAAAGCCCACAGCAGGCTTTGCAATACTCTTTGCTCATCCTCCTTGCCTAGGCTGGATGATTTAGTTTACATGTCACCCTATTGCTCTTGGCTAACTTTCAAGCTCAGTATTATCTAATCTACAAATCACTGCTGTTCCAGCAGTTCAACTCAAACAAACAAACAAAAAATAATTTAAATGAGCAAGAGAAAAAAAAAATGCCCAATTGAATGAATAATTGAAGATGGAGTTTGGTCCAGAGAGAGAGGTATTTCAATCTGGGAAATGAAGAGCAGGAGAAGTAATGGCAGCTGCATAAATAATTGATAAAGACTTGGCACCCATTCTTTTGTTGCTGAGACTGGGGGAAATAAGGATGCAGTGCTTTTCCCCTCACTCCTCGTATGAACTGCAGTGACTTATCCTTTAGGCAGCTACCTGCATAACTGTGACATAAGAGGAGAAATCCCTGCAGGTGACTGCAACGGAAAGACAGTGCTTGGCTTATTTGTCTTTGATTTGGAAGACAAGTGATGTTCACTGGTTCTGTTGCAGAGAGAAGAGTGTGTATTTTTACCATGTTTCTTTAGGAAAGTTGATCTCTGAGCTTCATATTAGAATTACTGTGTATTGTTCAATCAAATTCTAAGTGTTGTCTCTGCTGCTCTTTCTTGGGAAGACAGAAGTGATTGATCTTGTGAGGTAAGCAGTCACCACTATATAGCAGTTACTACTGTCCATATTTCTATAGCAAGATCTTCCTTAAGAGGACTGAAAGAGTAATGCTAAGAAATTGTTTCTGCTCAATGTATCTGAGACTGACAGTGCAAGTATGACCTAATAAACAGGGGGTTTGAGCTGCTGCTTAAATCATGCAGTTATACATTCAAAAGCTATTGCTGTCAGTTTGATTATGGGTTATTCCCTTATTTCTGAAAATGTAGACCCTTACGTCTGATCTGATAAAGAAGAGGTATGAATAAGAAGGAAATCCTGGCATTTTCTAGTGGTGTCTACATGCATTAAGATTGTCTTTTGTTTTGTTTCCTTAGGCTGGAAAATTTTCTGTTGAAACCCCCTAAGACACAAAGTTAATTTATTGAACAGTCATTTGTAGCCCTCTCTAGTGTGTGCCACATGGCAACAAAGTCGCCTAAGTCAACTAGGACTACAGTTGTCTTGATTCAGGTAGGTAGCACCGTTTTTTTCCACCACTTATGTACAAGAAACAGTTTTATTTGTTTAGAAAAATCTTTTCCATGAAATTCTGATGGACCCTTGTCTTTGCCATGGAATCCACCTGTAAGACCAAACATAAGAGATGACTGAAAAAGAACAGGGCAGTAAGAAGTGCAGCACAGTGGCTAATAAGTGATACAACAACAATATGATTATTGACTTTCCCAACTGTTTATGCCCCATTTTTACAAACACCTTTTAATATGGGACTCACTAGAGCATTAATTTTGAGTTCACTTCACTTTTAATAGTAAACTTTCAAAAGCCAACTTCAAAGGTCAAAAGTAGAGTCAGAGTAGAAGATGCCTTCATGAAGATGCCTTCCAAACTATGCAATACCATGCTTTTCAGAAAATACTTAGGAAGGCAGCATCATTGTCATAAGAAGTGTTGGGTTTTAGCTGTAACAGATAAGGTAGAAGAGAGATCCTCCGGTGTGTATATAGAGGTGGTCATATACCTCTGTCTTACACCTGAAGAAACGTCCATGAGACTATTGCCATCAAGTTGCTTAAGAAAACCTTTTTGAATCAATCAGCAAGTGAACGTTAAAACATTTGTTGTTGGGGTAGCACTGTCTAGTGGTGAAAAAACTGCCTGCAGATTAATGCTTAACACAAGACAGGATATGTTGGACTGAGGTGTAAGAACTGAGTGTTTCCTGTGTTTATCTGTATTAGCTTAAATCAGCTCATTAACTCACAGTGAAGGTTTACTATATAAAATTTCTCTCAGTGATGGAATGATGACAAATTTTTTGAGTTATCACAGTACGTTTCCATGGTTCTGTCCCAGAAGGACTCCACTGTGTAGGATGTTAGCTTTGCATTTGCAGGGGTCCATATACATTAGAATCTTAAACTTATAATCTTCTTTATTACTGGCTGAAAATACATATTAAAAACCACAGGTTTTTTGGCTCTGTGGCTTTCCAAGGCAAGTCAATGTGCAGTGATAACCATAAGGCAGCCGTCTTCCAAATTCATCTTGAAGAAGTTAATGTGATAATAGTCACTGTTTGTATGGCCGTATTCATACCTCAGTGATACATACAATAGGGAGTGTTTAGACTGGAAAAAAAGAATTAGGCAGCATCTGAAGTGCTGTCAATGTTTTATGGACAGAAAGGGTAATAAAACCCTTGAGTCAAAGCCTCTTTGTTTATGTAGAAACACTCAACTCCCTGCATGAACACAAGTTGGCACAGCATTTCTTAACCTTCAATGCTCTTAAAAATTTAGAATTGGTCAGGAGACCAGAACTGTTTAATTAGGCTTCTTGTATATATCTGGAGTTGAGGATACTTTAAGGTAAATAGTTTGACACCCGAACTATTGACCAGTACCAGTATTGTGAAAAAGCCACTCTTTTAAACGTTTTGCTGCTGATATCTTGGTGTTCAGGGTGCAAAAATCAAGGCAGGCTGTTGTAGAAGGTCCTCATGATACTGAGCTGTTATTGAAATTCTGTGTAGACAGATAAGAAGTGATGCTCAAGGAGTATATGGAGGGAATAACTCCTGTCTTGCACACAAGGCATTGTTTATCCTTCCATATTTCTGAGGAATGGCATATAGACAAGGACAGGCTGAATGGAGCCCTCAGCAACCTGGACTAGGGAAAGGTGTCCCTACCCACAGCAAGGGGGTTGGAACTAGATAATAAGTTCCCTTCCAACTCAAACTGTCCTGTGATTCTATGATTTTGTGGTAGTCACTTTTACTACTGTCAGCACAGTAGAGTCCAGAACAGACAGCCCTGGACCACTGCATAAATTCAGAGTATACCTATATCTGGCACATAGTGTACTCTTACAATATTGCTTCTCATCCTGTACTTCTCTTTTCCACCTAATCCTCTACCAAGCCTACCTCCAAAGGAGATAATAAAATGGAAGGAAAACAACTCAGAGGTATGCAATGACTTCTGGATGAAAAATTAGCTCAACAGACTTCAACTCTTCAGGCTGGAAGAGACAGAAGCAGATCCCATGTGTAATATTTGAAATGTCACAGGTAATGTGAGTGGGGTTAGATTGCTTAGTGACCCTCCTGATGCAGAAATAGGTAATATTCAATGAAACTGGCAGAGCTTGGGTTTGATACTTCTTGTTAAGCAGTAGAAAAGCCTATCATAGGATGTTATTTTAATATATGTTTTCATATATCTATCAAATTATATTTTGTTATATATGAACATACTATGTTTTATGTATGTTCAAGGGGAAAGTGGACAAATTTGTGAAAGAGAATGATACCAATAATACCCTTGATTATTAAATTTTAGTTATCAGTTGTTCAGGAAGTTTGTCTGAGCTGAGTCACTGTAGAGTGCATGCATGTTACATGAAAAGATTGCTCCCCACTCATTCTTGTACACTTTCTCCTAGCTGTGTGCCTTCTGTCACTGCCAATGAATGGCAAGTACTGGGACAGGTCCTGGCTTCCCAGTGCAACTGTCCCTGTCCTCTGAGAGGCCTCTGCACTTCAGCCTTGTCTTATCAGGTGCTCTTTCCAAAAGCAGGTGACATTATCAGAGAGTCCAGGTAAGAGTCCAATAAATCTAACTGATGATTTGGCACATCTGCTACTGAGCTAGCAGATGTACATGGTGTTTTGTGTTGGCTTCCTGCTGGAGAAGTAATAAGTGATGTAATCCACTGTGCTCTGTCCCTTCCAGTCCCTTCTTACCTGGACTGCAGCTTTCAAAACAAACCATTACAGCAGATGTACAGACCATTGTTTATTATTTCAGTAATTCAAGCAATACCCACTGTTTTGCAATAGGCAAGGTATGCGAGTGTGTCCCTAGTGTTGACTGTTTCTGCTCCTTCTGCCAACTCCCTAATGTATATGAATGTGTGTGTGTGTATATACACACACACAGTTTATGTACCAGAAGGCCATAGAACCACCTCTTAAGTCAATGAGTCTTAATTAAGAACTCCTCCTGAAACTTCACATTTTGTCATCCGCCAAGAAAATACCTTCTGGTGTCTTAATGCAGCCTATTTGTCTTGCAGGCATAGCCAGGCTCACCAAGACATAAAAGCTTCCGATGAGATTCTGAGTTAAATTTATGCAACCTGCTGCGCAGGGACATCTGTATGTGAAGATTGGCCCTCTCCTCAGTACCTTTGGTATTCTCAGTAGTGGATTTGAAGTGTCAGACTATCCACTGCCTGTGTGGTGGGTATTTAGGCTCAAAGCTGAGCACACTGCTGCAAACACCCTTCCCCAGAGGCTGCAGCCCACTGGGCTCAGCAACACAGGGGCAAACTAATCTTTTTAGCTTGGCATTAAACTGTGCCTCAGGATTCATCAGATGGTCAAGGAATTTGTCAGATTGTTTTTGTTTCCAGGGAAATATCTTATATCTGTGAAGGAGATATTTCACAAAGGTACTCTGTAAAGATTCTCACAGCTCCAGTAGGGGATGAGGTATTAGATACCTCAGTCCTATAATTGAAGGGACACAGTGCTTTATGTAGTGTGGGGGCTGCATGGATTCAAATTAAATAAACTGCTGTTGAAGTTAATTTGGTTTTCACACCTAAGTACTATAAATATATAGCCAGTATTCAATTATTTTTTTCCTTTAAAAATGCTTAACTCATTTTCCACTGCAATTTTAAGCAAGTAGACAAATTGTGTGTCACAAAAACAAATGCTATTTTTAATGAGATTTGAGTATGAAAAAGGTCTTTTAATTAACAAAACCAAGTTTTCCATTAGTATGCAGAAGTACCTGAATTTCATCACAGGTAAAACAAAGTAATGAACCATTATCTTTAAGCTTATATTGCTTGTTGAATCGTCATTTTCAAACCCAGTAAATAAGGTATTTTGACCTCATGTGATCAACAAATGAAGGAATTGGTGTAGAGATTGCATTTTTGCGCTAAGTATCTGTCCCAAACTGTGCCAAAACCTCAAAGGGCAAGATTCTCATTGTCAGTAAAATGTCTCAGTAGGAGGCACCAGAGAGCAAAGAGAAGGTTAAAAGATCATTGACCTAGTTCTGCCAGGGTGGCATCACACTCCAAAAGGAGAGGTATATGGTGGGAATTACCTTCTAGTCAACCTGCCAGAAGTTTCTTTCCCATCCTTGCTTCCCCGCTTTCTAGGCAGTTTAAGTATGTACACACTGCTTCCTTTCTTCCAATTTCCCCCCAATTTTCCTACTCCAAATAAAGCATTAAAACCCTCATACCCTACCAAATACCTAAATTTTAATGAGGAAATTGCTTTCAAGTTCTCTCACAGTTATCTCCATATCTTTGTTTTCTGCATAACACAATAGTAGTCTTTTATAACCCAGGGGAGATTTCTTTGCTGCCCTTCCCATCCTCTCTAGCAGTCAGGAAAAGAAAAATTAAGCTTCTAAATGTTTTTCCTTTACCCTGCTACCACGTGGCTGCAGCTTTTTTTAGCTTCAGCCATCATGTCACCCGGGCCTTTTTGTGCACTGTGTTTAGGCTGGGTCAGTGCTCTTTTACCCTTTCTTACCCACCACTTTCTGTTTAAAATGCTGGACTCTGTAAAAAGTACTCTCCAGTTTCTGGTGTACAAACCTAGAGTCTTTTGAAGTTCAAACAAGAGGAAGAGGAAACAGTATGTTCTGCAGAAATGTCACAGCTAACTTTCTTCATGCTTCTGGGTCTCTGTGTTAGTGCTTCTCACTGAGAAGGGAAAGAGGCTGCTTTCCAGGGGATCCTTTTTTGCAGCTGGTTCCTGTGGCCTCTAAGGCCAACATCTGCAGCCCTGAAATAGCCATGTGGTAGTAAGTGCTGTGGCTGCTGCCTTTGCAGCTGGTCTGTATAAAATAGCTATAATGATTCTCTTTTCCTTACAGCTAATGTGGCATAATACTTAGAAGCTATGATTTCTGTCTTCCTCTGGCATATCGTAAACTTCCAGATTTTGAGCTGGCTGGAGGAGGTTTTTCTTTGGAAAGATAAGTATAGGCTAGACAGCTTCATATAGCTAGGAAAAAGATAGTTATAAATATATATTTGATAGACAAAAAGGAGAACCAGTAATTTGGTTTGTATCTTGATGAAAGAGAACAACTACGTGTGCCTAAAACTGCTGAAATTGGGCTGAGGTTTCTGTAACCTCCATGGTGAAGCACGAAAACTCAGCATGAAGGTATTAATTCTAAGGGTCAGACAGGTTGCTAATGAGCCCTGCAAGCAGAGCAGATGTTTGTCTGGTCTTCATGCCATCCAGTGAAACACCAGGTGTTTGAAATTGACCCATCCAGAGTCATATTTAATTACATCCTTCTACAGTAATTTCCATGTAAGTTTGATGTTATCTGCTTGGCCTTTTCCTTGAGACAGGAGCATATGAAGAGGGAGTAGGAATCTCAAAAGGAGTTTTGAAAATGGCATTAATGTCAGGTGACTTTATGTGCCTTTAACCTCAGAAAGAGGTTGCAGGATGTTGATTTCTTTATTCATAAGACTTGTTTTGACTCTACAGTTTTTTTTTCTGGGAGTGATAGTCCCCAGTGGCCTTAAGCAGCCTCACCTGGGGTGGCCCATGATCTCAGTTTCAGTTCATCTCCAAGTCTTCTGCTGGAGCTGCTCTACAAGAGCCTGTGACACTCCTGCCCTGGGCATGGACAGTGCTGCTCCTGACCTGTGCACCGATGTGCTACTCTAGCCTTGACCTGGCCCTAGGGAGGTGCCTGAAGCTCATAGACAGGGCTGCCAACCAGCCTGCCCTGCTCCCTGCCTGGGACCATGAGGTGGTCCCGGTGCTCTGGTCCCAAGGCAGCAGCCAGTCCTCAATGTGCTCCAAAACACTTTGTGGGCAAGCAACAAAAGTTTCTGAGCTGATCAGCACTCTGATAATGGGAAGTTTGTAGGTAGCAAATCACAACCCACTTCCTCTTGTACAGGTTAAGCTGTTGCTTCATTACTATTGACGTGTGCGTACTGAATAATGAGCAGTAAAATAATAAAAAAAAAACTTCACAGATTACAAGCTAATTACATAGCTCAGATTCACTGTGTTTGCTTACGCATGTGTGTGTATGAAGATTAGAAAATCTGGAGAGAAGATCATCAGGCTCTAACAAGTAATCATAGCTATTTGGGGCTGAGACTTCTTTAGATTGTAGTTTTGATAGCTGCTCTGTGAAGATCACACAGTATTCAGGGTGCAGAGGGCAGGAAACACCAAACTGAGGGTTATGTCTGCCTTTCTCTGGAGTTTCAGCATGGTAGGTTAGAACACCTGTCCTGGAATTCAGGGTTCCCTTTGATTTTCAGGGCCTACCTCCCAAAAGGATTTGGGAAGTTTGAGATCGAATTTTCTTATATTCCAGAAATTGTTCCTGAAGGTCAGAGTGCAGTATTGCATTGACACAGCTTTGTTAAAGTCATATTGGTGCCTGGGCTCCTTCATTTCAAAGCAGAGCCTGCTGCTGCACTGCAGTCTAGCATCCATCTAAAGGACAGTCTTCAACTTTGCAGCCTCTGCTCCCAATACTAAATCATAAACAGAATAATCATCATAGCAAAAATAATAATAATAATCTGAAAGTCCACATGTTGGTTCATGACTGCAGGTAGAGTTTGGGGCTGGATTTTAGCAGGATGGCCTCAAGATGTGATGATGCCCCAAGGCTGCAGCTCTGTGTTTATAAAAATTCACAGCTCAAATCTGTATGTGTGTCTGACTACAGCTCTTGCATTGAGAATGGTTCCCTTACAGTAGCAGAAGTCAGTGTCTAAGCTAGCTTGCAAGGTAGCACAGACTTGATTGGGCTTTGTAATTGGCTTTTCTCTTAGTAGCATTTTTCCTTGGCATGAGCCTTCTGTAGGTAAATTTGGGGTTAATTCTCTAAATGTATTCTTTACATATTTCAGCTATCTTGTTCAACTCAAGTGGCCTAACATGACCTTCCCAAATAAAAATGAAACAAAACACTTCAGAGTTTCACACAAGGGGATGATGGTGCCTGTCTGCTCGCTGGAGGTGCTTATGGCATGTGGCAGGGAGCCAGGCAGGGCACAGCCTCCTGTCTGTGGGCAGGGGCTTGGCTCAGGCCAGCCTCCTTTGTCCTCTCCCATGTCTGCACTCGCTGGAACCAGCACACAAATGTTGCCAAAGCCCAGGGTTTGCTGGATACTTGAGCAGCTGCTCCTGTGAAAAACAGGTGTTTCTATTTGGAGTTACTCCAACAATTGTTATTTTATTCTGTATCCCTGATACTGGTGTTTCTGTCAGTTGTTATCTCTGGCAGTCTCTGGAGTAGCTAAAATGCCTGATAGGTTGATAGAGTAGTTAATGTTATTGCAATTGTAGTGCGTAGGTAGTTTCTCTCCTCCCAAATATTGCTGTAGATACTGGAAGATAATCAAGAAAAGCTTGTTGGTTTTGTTGTTTTAGTTTGGCTTAAAATTTTAATTGTTTATCATTGATATGATTTAAGAAACAAGTTACTTATCTTTGCTACTTTCCAGCAGTACTGACTTGTCCTGAAATAAGCTGTAACTGTAAAATACCATCACTGAATGGGCTGCTTCCCTGGACTTGTTTTCCTCTTCAATACTGTTTCCTATTTTTTTTTTTCCTCTCTGAGTAACTGACTTCCAGAAAAAAAAGGTTGATGTTTACTTTTCTGTTCCTGTTACCATTTTTTTGGTGAGTTTTTAAATTTTTTTTTTAAAGTGAACCTACATAAAGCACTAATTGAGTAAAAAACATTTTGGATCATAAACAGCCAGAGTGACCAGTGCTACTCATTTCTTGTTTTTTTCCAGAATTTTATTTGGCAGGCGAGATCAGTGTCTGTGGGAGGAAATAAACTGACTTAAATTTGGGGAAATACAGGATGGATCTTGAAAGGGTGTGTCCTCAAAGATGTGTGCACATGTGTCACACTTGCAAATTGGGTAATTGCATATTTAGTTTCCTGTCTGTATACATGTGTGGGAGCAAATGTAAGGTTTGTCTGCCATAAGAGAGATCCATGCACTGAAGCCATCCCCATTTTCAGGCTGTTTTGAACTCAGTGCACTGGAAGAACTTACAGGGTGGTGTGAGCCACGGTGGTGACTCAGAAATTCAGTCCCAGTTTTACGTCTGTCTACCAAATCCTGGTAATAATTGTCATGTTGAATATGCTTTGGCATATACTGATGTCAATTAAGCAAGAATATGCTGGTGGCTCTTAAGGGCCTGTTATCCTCAGGCCTCAGGAGAGCTTGGCCAACAGCAGCCTTACTCCACTTGAGTTTTAAACACCAGTATTTCCTTGGTGCTACCTGTGTCCTTTTTGTGGAAAAATACCCCTTACTGCTATATTTTAGTTGTTGATACAGCCACTTAGACAGCTTGATATAAAGCTTCCAGCGTAGGAGCTGAATGGAAAAAGAAAGAGAGGGCACATACAGGTCAGCATTCAGTGACAGTGGTGAAAGACAGAGAAAGATGATGAGGTTTTCTTGTAAACAGTTTGTATTGGTAGCTAACGAAAGGAATAAATTTAATGCTGGTTTTCATGTTTCTATTCTGTATCCCCAGCTTCCCACATGGTGATGCTCATCTTCCATTTGGAGTCCTTCTGATTATAACTGTGAAAAATAAGCTATTTCTGATACACCAATAAATATGGTTGCTCACTAGTCCTGGAAAACAAGTCCTTGCAATTATGATTGTGGTGACTGCACATAATGAATGACAGAGTTAGTGGTAAAAAGTTTTGCTGTCGTAACCAGCCTTTTAAAAATGTAAAATTTCAAAACAAGCACCACACTTTTGACAGTTTGCATTTCAGATACTTCAAAACATGTAATTCAAGTTAAAACTTATTCCTGCCATGAAAATGCATGATATGGCCACCCAGTCATGTATTGTCCCTAATTTTTCCTGTTGTAATGAAAGTTTAGAAATGAGTATTTTTATTCTAAGGTACAAACATTCTTTCCTGTAATTTATGGAATTAACTAATAATAAGGTAAACACGCTGATACTCCTCTGAGGGCTGTGAAATCTTTGAAAAGCTAGAGACCACACAATACTGCAGATATGGAGTGACTGACTTTCTGGAGGGGTTTCCAATCTTCTTACAGAGGTTTTGGCAAGCCAATAGTCTGACTCTAATATTGTAACTTTTAATAGAAATTAAGGATTAATTTCTTAAAGGATTGGTGTGGAGCACTAGAATGGTGTACAAATAATGTAATTGTCACTAGTTCAGGTATGTCTGTTGTTGCCTGCTGCGTGCTGGTGAGGTTTGGTAAGGGCCTTGGGGGGTTTGGCATTGGGCTGGATCTCTGTTCAGACTCAGGACATCTGTCTAAGACTCTGCTATGGAAGGACTTAAGCCCTGCTCTTCAGGACTTAAATACACACTGGAAGAGGTCTACTCCTACAAACTGATGCTTTATTTCCCATAGGAAGTGATAGACAAGTGATAGCAAGGAGGATAGGGAATGTGGGTGCTTTTCAGTGTTTTGGGTTTTTTTTCCTAAATTAGTTTAAGCTCTTCTGGAAAGAGTTAGGAAGTTACCATGCCCAAGGCCTCGCTCAGTTTTATCACTTATTCTTGATTATGCTCAGTTCAGAGCTCTGCCACTTAGGTCAACCAGAACAGGGACAATGGAGTCATAGCAAGATTTGAGTTGGAAGGCACCTTTAAGATGATCTAGTTCCAACACCCCTGCCATGGGCAGAGACAGCTTCCACTGCACCGTGCTGCTCACGCATGAGAAGCCTCTGCTTCCTGGTTAGGTGACATGTAGTTCTTAGAGCGTGCTAAAATGGAAGGAAAGTGACTGTAAGAACTGTCTGCTAGTCCTTCCTCATTCCTCTTCACAAGTACCTTGCACTCTTTTTCTACTTCTATGAAAATGTTGTGGTAGCAGTCTGGTGACTAAATTCAGCTGGTTTGGTTCCTCTGAGCCTTAAAATCACCTTATCAGCATGGATTGATCTTCCTTTTAACCAAAAGCTGCCTGTGATATTGTCCCTGGTCTTGCTAAGGCACAATGATACCCTTATGAAGGTTCATGAAATGACAGAGGAGGGAAAAGTTACCTAAAATAATCAGTCTGCCTACATTGTGTGCTGTACTCAAATTATCTCTGTGCAGATGTGAGTATGTTGCTCTATAGTGAGACACTGTTTGAAATTCTAGATGGGATCAAAGGAAATGGGTCTTTCTGGGCTCAAAAATGTTCTTCTGGCTAAGCAACTATGCTTTTCAGCTGAGTGCAGTTGAAGGGAGGTAAGATGATGAAGCAATCATTCTGGGAATGAAACCCAAGGAGCAGATCCTGATCCAGGTGGACTGTCCTAGGCACACCCAGAGCTGAACTGCTTCCTTGGACACTTGAAACTCCTTTAGGGTTTGTCAGTTTCAAGAGTGGGAGATCTGAACCTCATCTAGTCAGGAAAGATTCCGTGACGACTGAAAATGCAACTGCTCAATCATGTGTGATGCTTCTTACAATGTGTGATGCCTTTATCTTCTCCTGGCTTGCTCCCTGGAACTAAAATCTGCTTTTCCAGTGGGTCAACACTTTAGTGTAGCCAGTGCTCTAGGTGGGGTGTTAGTTGTCTCTGTTGTAAGTCCTCAGGCTTAGAAGTATTTTTAAGGCAATTTCTTTTTATTAAGGCAAGGCTTAAAATTTATTTAAGCCTTAAATAGTCTTCTTTTTCCTTAAACTCATTATAGTGGGATGGTGACAAAACAATAACAATGAGTGAGTCTGCTTGCAGTTCTAAGCACACATATATATATACACACACATGACTTGAATACGTGCATGTATACATATGGGTGTATAAATGTTTAGAAGTGTAGGTGTGCAGACTTTTATGATTTAAAGGAAGACAGGCTTTAAATTTATGTTTGGGGAACTGGTAACAGGAGAACAGAGATGCAAAGGAGTACAGTGAAAATCTAATATTTAATAGATAAAAATCATAAAATAACCTGATTTGGAAGGGACCTAAAAGGATCATTGAATCCAGCTCTTAGCCCTGCACAGGACAGCCCCAAGATGTCACACCATGTGCCTCAAAATGTTCTTGAACTTTTTCAGGCTTGGTGCTGTGACCAAGTCTCTGGGGAGTCTGTTCCAGTGTTAAACCACCCTCTGGGTGAAAAACCTTTTCCTGATCTATCCTAAGCCTCAACCAACTCAGCTTCAGACCATTTCCTTGAGTCCTGTCACTGGTCACAAAAAAGAAGAGATCAGTACTTGCCCCTTTGCTTTCCCTCACGAGGATGTTGAAGACTGCAGTGAGATCTCGTCTGTTTCCTCCTCTCCAGGCTGAACTGACCAAGTGACCTCAGCTGATCCTCACACAGCTTCCCCTCCAAGACCCTTCATCTTCCTCACGGCTCTACTTTGGACACTCTAACATCTCAGTGTCTTTTTAATATCAGGGCATGCAGAACTGCACACAATGCTCAAGATCAGGCTTCACCAGAGCAAAGCAGGACAATCCCCTCCCTTGCCTGGCTGCTAATGCTGTCCCTGATACCCCTCAGGACAGGGTTGTCACTCCTGACTGCCAGGGCAGCCTTGAATCTTCAACTTGCCATTGACCAGGGTCCCCAGGTCTCTTTCCCCAGTGCTGCTGTCCAGCATCTCATTCCCTGGTCCATATACACATCCGGGGTTGCCCCATCCCAGGTGCAGAATCCAGCACTTGACCTTTTTACACTTCATACCGTTGGTGATTGCTCATCTATCTAATTTGTTGAGGTCTCTCTGCCCTCAAGGGAGTTGACATCTCCTCCCAATTTCGTGTCATTAGCAAACTTACTTAATGTTCTTTCCAGTCCCTCCAAGTCATTAATGAAAATGTTGAAAAGGACAGGGCTGAGGACAGAGCCCTGCAGAACCCTGGTGTCACCCCATTCACTATTAGCCTGTGTGGCCAGTCCTTGGGCCAGTTGCTCACCCATTGCATGATGTGTTTTTCCAGCTGAATGCTGGACATTTGGTGCAGAAAGATCCTGTGAGAGGCAGTGGAAGAAGCTTTGCTGAAGTCCAAAAATATTACATCTACTGGCTGAAATCACAGAACGAGACCAGCCCCTCGACACTGTTCTCTTGCAGCTCTGTTGTGAAGAAGCTGTTGTGCTGAGGCAGTGTAACAGCATGCTTTTTGGGAATCTAACTTTAGCTCACATTGGCTGTGTCTGTTATGGAACCAAATCTCTTGGCTAGAAAAACAAAATGTCACCTAAAATGTTTTGGGTTTTTTATTTTTTTTTTCTGTGTCAGAATTTTCCATTCTGTTGCTTCTCTTTAAGCCTTTCAATATTTATGGAAAATTTTCCCTAATCTGTTTTTTGAGCCTGATGAAAGATAGGAGGAAATCTGATCAGTGGATGAAAGAGTCAGGAGAAAAAGTACTTCTTACTAGAGAAGGCAAACAATGAGACTTAACAAGTGTCTACTGTCTGGAGTTTGTGAGGGAGGAGTCTGTCTCAGGCAGTGACAGACTCTGTACTCAGACCAAAAGGTTTATTGAAAGAAAAACCATTAAATGCAAATGACTGACTGGTATGCATCAGGTGGCTATATTGCACACACTCCCACCATATGTGCCTGAGTGGAAAAATGGCAACGGAGTATGTAAATTTTGCTAATGGATTTCTGAGAAGCTGTGGAGTATTTTAATCTGCCAGGACCATGATACAAATACAGTGGTAGGTGACTTGGAAAATATATACCGGTTGCATCATTTGCAGAGGAGGTGACAATAGAAAAACATGAGCAGAGTGGCCACTTTTTAGTTTCTTCTACATTATGTAAAGAAGAAAACTGGGTTTGAGGTTCCTTAATATGCTGGTAGATTTTCTTACTTCTCATGATCACAATGCACTACCTATGAAGTCATAATTTATTAGCAGGAAGTATTTTCTTCCCTCTCTCAAATTCTGACTGAGAACACTTCAGTATTTAACTTTGTCCTTAGGTTAGTTTGCCCTAGTGTGATTATTGTTAAGGAAATGAAGAGTTTTTATTAGCTTCCTGGCCTACAGGTTGGAAATACTTTTTCTGCACTAATGTTAAAGAAAAAAATAAAGTAGTATATGAAAATTGTCTGAAAACCTTATGACACTGTTCTGGTTGTGGTTGAAGAGTTTTGAGATCTGTCTTCGCTCTCTTGGCAAGGGTGAGGAAAAAATATTTTCTTGTACAGAACCTTATCCCTCCCTGGGAAGCCCAGGCACAGTGCTCCCATGAATGGCAGAAGGTCACTTGGCTTAGAGTACATCTGTCAGTGCTTACATTGGCCTTCTTGATAAGTCTCTTGATAGTGGCCATCCAGGTGGGTTAGGCTCCCTGGGAACTGTTGGTGTGTTTCTCTGATAATCTACTTTAGCTGACTGGTTTTCCTGAAATGCAGTTAATCAAAATCCAAACTTTTTCAGGTATAGTATTGTTTCTGCTTCTACCTCTCCTATGTAACAAAATGCAGGGCTTTTTTTTTCTTTTCCAATTTTCAGTGCTTTAGGGTTCACACCAAAGCCTGTGCAGTAAACTATATGGTTAGTTGCCAGTTTGAAGTCTGTCACTTCAGAAATTTAGGATATCAATTCTTTTTTTAACAGTAACTTATATTGTAGTTCTTACTTTCCAGCAAGCCTCATGGGGTACATGAGTTACAGTGGGTGTTTGTGCAGAGAAGAAGGTCTAGTCCTGCACAGCTATTGAAGAGGCTAAAATTTATCTTAACAGCCAGTGACTTTAGGAATAGAAACACTTTTTTGAAGGTGATGTCATGGCTAGCTACTTTTAGAGTGGATAGTTATAAGAACATCTAGAATATATAGAGAGTGCTAGATACATTCTGTATGTTGCAAGGGACACCTGGGTCCAGTAGCCCAACAGAGGGGATGCTGCCACACTTTTTTTTTACCCTTGGTTCCAGCCAGTGCTGGGGCTGAGTGTGTGTTTACAGTAAGGGATGTGCATGCACATACACACCCTGCATGTGTACAACAGGCATGCCTGGCCATGCAGGTCAGCACAGACAGGCACACAAATGGCACCACTGGCCTCATCCTGTTCCCCTCTTTGGCTGAACAAAATGAAGGTCTTTCAGTGTGAAACATAAATACCTAATTATATGTCTGTCTTTCTCTCTCTCCAAATACATACCCCGTGTATTATATATTACCAATATATTAATTATATGTTATGTCATTAATATGTATTAACTGCTAATAATTATAGTATTATGGCAAATAATTACCATGAACTATTACTAGTCATAATGAAATATATATAATTATATATGCACACATATGTGTACCCCATGGACTTTTCCAGCAGCAGGACTTAGGCATGCAGACTACGAGGTAACTGTCCCTGGCCCTTTCTTTGAGAAGACAGGACAGACTCTGCTGGACAGGTGCAGGACAGGGCCAAACATGTGTCCTGAGAAACTATCTCCTGACATGTGATCAGCCCTTTTGATTCCTTTATCCATTCTTTCATGCTTCCCCCATCCCTCACAAAAACCTACAGTAGGTCCTGTGCAATGTTCTAACTTGATCAGGTTAATTAAGAATAACTTTTGTATTCAAGATCCACAAGGTTTTAGAGGGCTCAGAGAAGCCTGCAAGAAAAACAAAAAAAAAAAAAA